>JAPKLW010002656.1:58525-73033 GCA_026898455.1 Plectranthus barbatus | reverse complement strand
TATATAATTGTTTAAAAGGGAATTTTCTATGCAGGATTTATTTGAAGGAATTATTTGAGGTAGGAATAGAGAAAGGCAAAGCAGAGCTTGGCACACAAAAGTATAGGGTTGTTTTAAATGACCTTACTTACCATGGTGAAATTCAACTTGGGATTACTTTTACACTCGAGGTATAACCAAATTTATTTCTTTTTATTTTTTTAAATATTATTTTTCAATTTAAATTTTCTAATATTTATTGGATTTCTTCTTTTTGGTGGTACA
The DNA here is from genome assembly GCA_026898455.1 of Plectranthus barbatus. NCBI lineage: Eukaryota > Viridiplantae > Streptophyta > Magnoliopsida > Lamiales > Lamiaceae > Plectranthus > Plectranthus barbatus. Next base: position 72,769 of record JAPKLW010002656.1, on the reverse strand, counting down.
GGATAAGACAGGCCTACCAAGATTTTTAATGGAGAAAACAAAATTATAATGTGTTCAGCTGCAAAATGTAGGACTAAGATTTATGAACCACATTTACTACATAGTCAGTTTTTTTTAAAAAAAAAAAAATTCTTGTACCAGATTGATTTCTGAAAATCAATTTATTCATATATTATTTTTAGATTACTGAATTGCAACAAAACGTGCAATTCTACGATTCATTGATTTTAGACAAAGAATCACTCATACAATCCATAGAAACTGTGTTTCAAGTAGACAGATTGAATAAAGCAAAGCACTATGATCTCCTGCCCTGAGTCCTGACTATTCTTCTTGCACGTCTTCTTCTCTTGCTAATACCATACAATCTCTCTTCAACAACATCTTCTATTTTATCAAAGTATTTCTCTCTCAAGCTTGTGCAGAATACAAGCAGCCAAACAATGCTTCCTAACCCCACAACATATCCAAATGCAGCACATACATATTCCCACTCGATCTCCCTCTTCCTAATTGCCTCTTTTTTATGTTCTGGTGGTGATGAATCGCTGCTTATGTTCAGAGGGAAACCATACAGCCCTGGGTTTCCTTTGAAGGAATCAGCTGGAAATGTTTGAAATTGATGGCCGTTTGGGATCTCGCCGACCAGCTTGTTGTAGGACACATTCAAGAATGAAAGGAACGTGAGTCGTGCAAGTTCCTCTGGTATTGTTCCTGTGAGCTGGTTAACAGAGATGTCAAGCGATTCGAGATTGCTCAAGGCTCCCAATGTTTTTGGGATTGTGCTGTTAAAAGAATTATGGGATAAGTTGAGAAGATAAAGTAATCTCAGATCACCAATTGCAGCTGGTATCTCTCCTCCAAAATTATTGCACGAGAAATCAATGGAAGTGAAGTCTGGCCAAATCTTGACGATCTCCAACTGTAGGCCTTTTATGGTGATTCCCACCGCAGCTGACAAATAGCCGGGGTATATGCCAACGCCTAAAAATCGAAGCCCGAATTGTGGATCACTTTGATGAATCATTGTTGTCCAACTAGAGAAGTTTATTGATTCCAGACTTCCACTAAAATTGTTTGAAGAAATATCCAGAATTTGAAGTTTCGGCCAACTCTTTAGACATTTCACCTCTCCGTGGAATCTGTTGGAGTGCAAAACGAGGACACGCAAGCTCGAAGATAGCATGCATGGGAAAGTATCACGGATGATGTTGTTCCCAACGTTTATGAGCTCCAACTCCACGCAATTTTTGAGGGACTTTGGGATATTCCCGTCTATAGTATTGTCGCTAAGGTCAAAGATTTGTAAGCCACAATGCTGAGGAAGATTGTCAGGGATGTGACCGCTGATGTTGTTTCTCCCCAGATTGAACACCCGAAGCCAATCAAGGTTTTCAAGTAGGCAGGAGGGTATATTGCCGCTCAATTTATTGACACCCAAGTCAAGAAATAGAAGGTTCTCGGCATTGCAGAGGGAGTTTGGAATTGATCCACTTAAACTGTTATTTGCAAGCGATAAGAGCAGCAGATTAGACGTTAGGTTTCCAATTCTAGGTGGAATGTGGAGGTGCAGGTCGCCATGGAGCTGGTTAGAGTGCAAGTCTAGGGTGTAAAGATAAGCTGGTATATGGAAAGGCTTTTGCAGATCTGAAAAATGATTAACAGAAAGGTTCAAATACTGAAGTTGCGTATTTTCCCAAATCCAACTGGGAAGTGAGCCTGTGAAGAAGTTATCGGACAGGTCGACATAAACTAGTTGAGTTAGGTTAGCAAATGAGGATGGAATGGGTCCTGTGAAACTGCAAACAGACAGATCTATCGAAGACAATGTTTTGAGATTGCCAATTGAAGTTGGTATCGACCCTGAGAAGTTGGACATACTAAGGAACATAGACTTGAGAGACCCATTTGGACTAAATGGTGGAATGGTTCCACTGAGTTCATAATTTCCAGACAAATCAAGGATCTGCAAATTGGGTAACTGGAAGATTACCTCTGGGAAATGACCTTTCAGCCTGCAGTGACGAAGACTCAAGGTGGTCAAACTTGAGAAATTTACGAAGTAGCTCGGATCTGCTGTTGAAAGATCGACACCATCAAGATAGAGCTCTCTAAGCCCTGTCAGATTTTGTAGAAACATCTCCAAGTTTGGGTCCTCAAGAAACAGACGAGGAAAATTCCAATCATAGTTGGAGATATCGAGACTAAGCAATTTCCTCAAGGACGAAATCTCAACTGGAACCTGCCCAGAAAAATCAGCATATGACAAATTCAAGTGTGTCAAAGAAGTGAGATTGTGAAACCCTGTTGGAATGTGAGGGAAGTTGAACCAATTGTAGGCCAAGTTTAGATTCTCCAAATAGTGGAATCGGAAGAGAGTTGATGAATTCCCGATTCCACCAGAAATGGCCTCATCATCCAGCTGCAAGCTTATCACATGGCCACCACGGTCGCATTCCACACCGCGCCACTTGCAGCACTCATCCGTTTGATTCCATAGCACCAGTTTTTCTGAATAGGAAGAATTGAATATGAGTTCACTCTTGAGCTGAAGCAACAAGCTTTTCTGATCATCAAGACAGTGGGTGTAGGAATGAGTGAAGATAATTAATGATGAAAGTAGAGAAATGAAGAAAAGCCAAGAAGTTGGCATTGCAAGAAGAAGATGCATGGTTGTGTGCAGCTCAGCAATGATTTGTGTGACCTTAAATAGCCACCCGAAAGACTCGTGTCATAAATGTTTTCAAAGAAAAAATGAGGTTTAATTTGCTCAGCAAATTCCACAATTGACTGACTTTTGTATGGTAAAGAAGAGGATGGATGTGTGGAAAGTAGCAACTCGAAAGAGTGCTTTAATAAATGAGATTTTCTTAGCAGATTCCACAATCTGCTTTAAATTTTACTGCTGCTCTGTTTTTTCCTCTTTCAATGAGACAGCCACTTGAAAGACTAATTCCTTGTCTGAATTCATTGATGCTGCTTTGCATCTCAGTTCATACCTGAATATTATATTTACATAATCCTGTTACATGAATATATAACGTCAACATTAAAATGACCTCCACCAACATATCTTCAATCTTATCTAAAGCAAATCTTAATCCTTCATGAAATCCAAAATAATTACTTATTTTAGTAAAAAGGCTTGTTTTTTAGTAGGAGTGAGAAAGAATCGCTTTTCAAATTTATTATTTGAAAATTACTTGAAGATCTTTTAGTCTATATATTCTATTATTAAATTTTAATTGAGTTATGTAAAATAGAGAGATTGATACTTTTACCATTATAATAAAATCATTGACTACAATTTAATATATCAGACATTTAATAATATTAATATGGATTACAAGTTTATATATAGATTCAAGGCTTACTCTGAAATCAGGAAAATCATGCATGTTAATGCTACAGGAATCTAGGGATAACAGTCTAAGGTTGAATAATTATTAGTATGAACTTGAATTAACTTTGCTGGTATCTACTGTAATTGTGAGATAATTCAAGAAACTAAGTTTTGGGTAGGCTTTGAAATGTTCCATTCAACATCATGTTAGACAGTGAAAGATATCCTAGGCCTTGAAGTTGGCTTCAAAATTTTTCTTTTTTTTTTTTTTTTTCTTTTTAGTTGTACCAATTCTGGTTACAATAAACATAATACATTGGTGCAAGGCTAGTAATTTTGTGTTTAATTTCTCAAACTGTGTATACCATTCATGGTCATTCAAAAAGAAAATTAATACTTGAATCATTTTACCTTTTCAAGATCTAACAATAAATAAATTCAAAAAAAAACTGGGGATGGATTGAATACAGCATAATTTATATGAATGAGAACAGTTAAATAATCAATATTTATAATACACACAGATCAAATAAAGACTTTCATGGTGGTCTTATATATCCATCTACAATACTTGGAGCTGCATAATTCAACATATTACTTTTACATTTATACATGATTAATATTTAATTAATATGCATAGGTACACTACCAAAAAAAAAACCTATTTATAGTGATAGTAATATTAATGACATTTTAATTTGCGATTAAAAATACCTCTTAACAACAATGAAGATACGTATCTGCAATGTCTACTTTCATTCATGCATGTACGTTCGATCTCAATAGCAATGGATTTTCCGTCGCAAAATTTAGCGACGGAAAATCCGTCGCTAAGTGCTTTGTGATGGAACAATTATGTCGTGAAAATCTTAGCGACAATCGATTTAGCGACGGACAAAATCCGTCGCAAATTATTGATTTGCGACGGATTTGTTCCCTTTTGTACGGATTTTTCCTATCCGTCGCAAATTCGCCTTTTTTTTTTGTTGTCGTGATAATGGTGGTTCTTCTATGGTGGTATAAGGTTGGAGAGGATGAAATGATGGGGAAAGAAGGGGGTGATAGTAAAGGGAGGGGTGAGAGAGTGAGGTTGAGTGTTCAAATGGGTTTTTGCATGCATGAGTCACCATGAATGAAATGATAAATTTCCCATATTGGAATTTATATAATTTCCCTATTTTAATTTAATAGGACCAAATATAATAGAAAAACATGGGAAGATATTTTCGGAAATAAATCTCAAATAGTTATAATTTATCGGTTTAAATTATGCAATCCGGCCTTGCATAATTCCTCATAAAATTATTTAATAAGACTAAGGTAAAATGAGTCTTAATTTGTCACACTTATCTTTCTAATGGGCCTTTATAATTTTCCTTCAGTTGGGTCAATGTGTAGAAATAAATAAATATGTCAACTAACCCAATACTCCTTATGATTTGATAGTTGAACTCAAATTAATTTATCTAGCACATATAATAATAATAAGGCTGAATCATAATTATAAATAAGCCGACAAATATTAATTGTACAACAGCTTTTTTTTTTCCACCCATGTTTTTCCTAATTCTAAGACTTGAATATATTGTATTCCCATAATAATTTCTAATCTTTATTTTTTTAAAAGAAGTTAAATATAATCAAAATGACAGAAATAGAAAGTGGGAGAAAGATAAAGAGCTAGGTAAACAAGAGCTAAAAGCGTGAGGGTGGTGGGAGCCCACTTAGTTAGCACTTTCATGACTTATTTTTCTGTAACGTAACTTCTAAGTTACGACTAGGGTGTTCGCGGTCCGGTTTGGCCGGTTTCGGAGGAAAATCTCGGCCAAACTAATAAGTACGGTTTGAGATTTTTCCAAATTAAATTGGCCGAACAATTTAGCCAAACCAAACCGGTCAAACCATATAAAAACGGTTCGGCCCGGCCGATTTTTGCGGTTTGAAATGAAATTTGTTCTAAAGTTTTACAATGCACTATATAATTCAAAATAAAAACTACACTTAATTTCAAAATAAAAACTACATTTTATAGTAATAATATAAAGTTTTAAAACACAAAATATAAAATAAAAAAGTCCAAAGTTCAATTACAAAATAAATTAAAATTACAGTTACTAATGGAATTAACATAAATATACAAGAATACATTATTTTACTTGATTTTTATTTAAAATTTAGTAAATAAATTTGTGTTTGAGGTTTAAAAAAAATTAGCAGCAAAAAAACCGCAATGAAGGTTCAAACCTCTATCAACAAGCTAATCAAAGCTCCACAAATCCAACTCATCCATATATATATATATATATATATATATGGCCGGTTCGGCCGAAAGGGCCAGTTTGGGACATATATGGCCGGTCCGGCCGAAAGGGCCAGTTTGGGACACCAAACTGGAACCGAACCAGTTTTAACCGGTTTCAATTTTTTCAATCTGTCAATTTAAAAAATGAAATTATAACCTGCCAAATAAATCTGGTTTGACCGGTTTGAACGGTTTCGGCCAAACCGTGAACCCCTAGTTACGACACTAATCCCAAAAAGTGGTTTATCCCTCTCTCACTTACTACTATATGCAAAATAAGAACCCATCTCGTTCATTCAAAAATATAATTAACTGTTCAAATTCAATTTTATCATATAAGATGAGTTAGTATATGAATACATATACATATACATATATACATAGGGAGTGACTCACATACTAAAAATTAGTTTGTGCTAAATAGGAATGAATCTACACCCTTCATCTAAAAAATTTAATGGTTGAGATTAAAATATTTTCCCAGATTTTATGCTTTTTTGCTTTATAAATCATGCTTAATCGAATTAAGCACGATTTATAAAGCAATTAAGCACGAACGGAAATTATACTTAATTTTTTGATCTTTATGCTTTAATCTCAACCATTGATGCTATCAATCCAAGGGCTAAGATTCATTCTTATTTAGCACAAATTTTAATTTTAGCACTTGAGTGAATCTTTCTTTCTCTCTCTCTCTCTCTCTCTATATATATATATATATATATATATATATATTTAAATGCTCACGTACTCACCATTGACATGTTAATGTGCCTACCAATAATGTGGCAGCATAACATTGGTGGTAATAATCATTAATATTAATCCCACAATTAATGTTATATTATTACATTAACTCGTAGGTATATTTGCCTGGATTGGTGAGCATTTATATATTCATGTGGATTAATTGAATTAAATAAATATAATTTTTCAAGTGAAAAAAAATTAATTAGATTCACCGAAATTTTATGTTATCAATTACAATTTCACATGTGTTTATGAATGATGTTGTGTAAGATTTTAGAATTCCCATATTTCTTATGTTTTCCGGCATTTCAGAAACGAATTTGTATAATTTTGACATGATATCTTGTTCTTTATCCCCCAACAATATTATTTAAAAATGCAAATATCATTTAATTTAATGAAATGGATTTTGAGCAAATCTAGTCAGAAAAAAATGAGGTCTTATATTTGAATAGTTTGATTATTTAATTTAAAAAATTGATAATTTATACTCTCTCCGTTCCGGTCAAGTAATCTCATTTCTTTTCGACACGCAAATTAAGAGTTATGAGTGTAATGAAATTAATATTGTATTGGTGAGTATGAAAAAGTTTACCATTTTAGAAAATAGAACAGACCAAAAAAAAAAAAAAACTACTTCAATGGAGTATTAAATTTTTAACCGTTTGGGGCAATGGATTGATGAATTGGGCCTAGGTTTGGAAACTGGCACTTCATACAAATCAATGACCTTAATGGACTTGAATTATGACTGATTATTTTATCCCAAAAAATAAAAAATTTAAATCATGGGGCTCGCCGCTCGTACACTATTTGGTTTGCCTTGATTCCTGATCGACCAAGTAAGGGTTGAATTGAGGTTTTTATAATTTTGTTTTAGAAAAACAATAAATGCATTAAATTCACTTACTACAAAAATCAATTCATCAGCGATCATTTAAAATAATTATTTAGCGTAAAATAGCGCAAAAAATGCTGGGTGTTACAGTACCACCGCTTATCTATATATACCTAAAAGCAAAACCCCACCCCAAAAGTTAATCTAAAAGTTTCCCCCCAAAATATATTACCATAAATAAATCCAATTTATACTAGGTAAGTAAAATTAAATATGGTAAGTAACTAAAATTAGATATTGTAAATATGTAATTACTAATTATTTTATTATAATGTATAAACAATAATAGTATATTAGGTACATAAAAGTATCAAATATATTAAGTCTTAAATAATTAAAATATTAAATATATTCAAAATAATATACATTTATATATTTTATAGTAAATTATAAATAATGATGAATATATGAAATAAACAACAAATTAAAAAATAAATCAACAATATAAACAATTGGAAAATAATGAATTTATTAATTACACAAAACTTTATCTTCAAGGTTTACCTTATTTTGCAGATTTCACAATGATTACATCAAAAGAGAATGAAGGGAAAAAAAATTATATTAGCATAATGAAAATCAATATGTTAATGATAAATTAACATAGTTAATACATCTAATAATATGTATTGGCTATATCTAATTTCATAATGTGCATTAATTCTTTAAAATTTTATGTTACAAAACATTTATTTAAAAAAATTCTTTAAAAAAAATTATATTAGTATAAATTAATGTTACAAAACATTTATTTGATATAATCATAATTAAATGAAAAACTTAATTAGTGATAATTTCATTAATGTCTTCACATAACATGATTAGTATAAATACTTAGAAATCTAGCACAAATAGCCAACCATTCTCATTTTTTGTTTTTGTTTTTGTTATAGTTGATTTTTTATAGAATTTACTTGTGTTCATTTGTTTGTAGTGATGTATTTATATAATGTTTATTTAATTTTTTTTATTTGATTTATATTCTCATTTGTGATTGTAGCTGAATTTGAGTGGCGAAAATTCTGAGAGAATTATAACTATAAAAAATGAAGAAGTGGTTCGATTTGCGCTCATTTGGAATTCAAAAGGCATCGATCAAAGGAGATTGAGATATTCTGTTGTCTTAAAAGTACATTTTGTACAAGGTTTCATTCACATTATTTTTTTATCCCTTATGAGGAACAACATTGCCGTTGTTGCACTTTTAGAACAGTTGAAGATCTCAATTTGATCAAAGAAGATTTCACTGTTTCTAATGTACTCTTTTTATGTAATAAATTAAATCACATCCTCCTATTTTGTTGTACATGAATAAATTTGTACGTGTATTTATTAATAAATAATATTATATATATATATATATATATATCAATATATTTATATGGATGCTGATAGTTGCATTTAACATTCTAGATTCACCTTTTTTTGTTTATATATGAAGGATTAATATGTCAAACAAATATTATTTTGTCAATAACATTTTAAATGACATTTTAATTTGTTTATATTTGAATGGATGATCATAGATTTAGATGTGGACCACAAATTTATCACTTATTAATCATATTTATTATTTCACGTGATTTAAGTATTTATTTACATTTATTTATTTAAATCATATATATATATATATATATTATTTTTCTTTTAAATTGAGAACAAACATGACCAATTTATTGGTGTTTCACATGCAAATGATATTTATGATTGTTTAATGATAATTGATTATTTTTCATTGGAGTATTTATAATCAAGTTTCATATATTATTTTAGAGTAGTGAATCATTCTAGGAGTATTCAAATGATTAATTTACATGCATATTGTCCAAATTATTTTTCTTAAATTATAATATATTATATGACATTTAGAGATCTAGGTAATAAAAATTAATATGCGCGAAGATATTTATATTATATTATATTATTACCAATGAATTTCATATATTACAATTTTTAATAAAATATTAAATAGAATCTCTAATCTTCATTAAATTTTATTTATCATTACTATTAATTAATAAGTAACGTTAATCTCTCTCTATATATATATCTATCTATATATACCTAAAAGCAAAACCCCACCCCCAAAAATTTTTCCCCCAAAAAATCTTACTAAAAATAAACCTAGCATATAATAGATAAGTAAAACTAAGTATGGTAAGTATGTAATTATTATAATTTATAATTAATCATTACTAATTATTTCATTGGAGTATATAAATAATAAAAAATTATTATTTGATTTTATGTTTAAATAAATATTAATTATAATTAATAATAATAAATATGTTAAGTATGATGAATATCTACATACTTCTTAAATATATTTTAAATATTTATTAATTAAATAATAATTCATATTAAATAAAAATTGCTATCTCTATTCCATTAGTAATTTAAATAGCATCAAGATTGCTTTTAATAAATTTCAAAAATTATTTATTAATTTAATTAATTGTATTATATTCCTTTAATATTCATAAATAAAAAATATTAACAATGATGAAATAAAATAATTTAAACAAAATGGAAAAAGTGGAAACAATAAATAAATAATACAATTAAAATCAAAATAACTTCATAAATATGAGAATGGGGATTGTTGAAAGGAGTTATCCTATAAATAATACTAATTTAGTCTATAATTAAATAATAATTATCCATAAAATGTTTATAAGCTTGATTGACGTCATTGATAATAATTATAATTAAAGTTCAAAGCATCATTAGTGGTATTGTTATTAATTTGATTTCACTACTATTAGTATAAATAGATTCAAATTCATATGAAGGATTAAATCATCTTCATTTTACCATTTTCATTGTATTTATATTTCAATCATACAGTGTTTGATTTTTTATTTTCTTTTTGCAAATTTTTTTTTACCCTTATATTTGATGTAGGGAATATGTTGATGCTATTCAAAGGGATGTTTGAAGTGTTTGAAATTCAAATGTGGATCTTAAAACTTAAATTCTTTGTCCGTGTTGTGATACATCCACATCCACCTTCTGACAATCGTTCAGAACTTGCTTAATGAGGCGGGAGAATTAGAGCGCTCAATGGCGCTGTCTATTATGTTCCAAATTTTTAAACGTTTATTATTTTGCTGAATGGTTTGTAATATTTTTATCACCATTAATTATTAATATTTTTTTACAAAGATTCATAGTTAGAGTTATGCACGCAATTCCTTATTTTTTTAAAGTTATATAACATTGTGAAATTGTTATTAGTTTTCTTTCATCAATTTAAATTGGTTGTTGTATTGTAGGCAATTAAATACTAATATTTTTGTAATTTTCTTACTGCAATTTCTTATGTAATGATGAAATTATAAATAAATCTTATTCTCTTTTCTTATTTGATCTATTGTTTTCTTTTTTATGCCATGAGATAAAATTTTATTATTATTATTTTTTTATTTTAATCTCAATATTGTTCTTGATTGTTTGTTTGCTTGATTACATTTATTCGTTATCTCATTTATTGTTGTCTTTCTCATATTCTCACAAAATAATTTACCCTAATTTTGATAAAAAAAATCTATCTATACTAAAAAATATGACCACTAAACAAAATATTTAACTTTTTTTTCCACAAAATTTAACTTGCCTTTAATGAATTATGAAAATAATTTATCATTAATTATTTTATCATGATCCCAAAACAAAGATTTTTGTCACGATAATTAACTAATTAATATCAAATTGAAATTCTTATTTTGGCTTCGAAAAGTAATTGCACCAAAAGAAAATCAGATATATGATTTCCGTTAACATAATAAATTGTTCGAAATAACATTAATAAGAAATGGTTGGCAACAAATGACTAAAGTCCTAAAAGATGAATTACCCTAATCATGGAATAAAACTTATTACTTATATATTCTAATAAGTAAGATCATAAAATAAGGTAAATTATTTTTAACTTAGGGTATATTTTTGATATATTTAATCCTACGAAATGCATCTTTGGTTGCGTAAAATGCGAGCAATATTATGCCATAGCCAATTTAACTATTATATCTTACAATTTTAGCCATATTTATGAATATTTATCAAAAATTGCACAAAGTACATATTTCAGGTGAAATTGTGACAATTTAAAAAAATAAAATAAAATAATATTTATTAAAGAAGAAACTTTCAGATGAGACAGTCTCACTATTTCTATTATGAGATGAATCTAATGATGTATTTTTATTCATTGAAATGATGTACTCCCTCCGTCCCGTTGAAGTAGTCCCATTTCCCATTTTTGTTTGTCCCATAAATTAGTCCCACTTTCCTAAAATAGCAAATTTTTTCACACTCACCAATAAAATATTAATTCCACTACACTCACAACTCTTAATCTCCGTGCCGAAAAGAAAAGGGACTACTTCACCGGGACGGAGGGAGTATTTCTTTATTGTAAATGATGTAGATATTTGTTGCAACTAATATATTTTTTACAGTTAAAAAATAATATATTAAAAAATAAAATAATATATTTATCTTATTGAAATGATGTATTAAGATCCGTCTCACAATAAAGAATGATGAGAATGTCTCTCATGAGACCAACTCTATTAAATATTGTGCGATCTGAGTACAATCGAGTTAAAAAAAAATAAAAAAATGATCAACTTGGGAGGGACTGGGTGTGATCTAAGCTTAAAAAAAATTATAAAAAAATATTTAGTAAATAAATAATAAATTAAATTTTTTCAATCAAAATAAAAAAAGACAACATCATTCTATTTATTGAAAACCAAGAGTAAAATGATCAATATCCTTTTTCATTTTCAAAATTTATATGTACACTTAAAAGCAAAATCTTTAAAAAATAAATTACCAAAAATATTTTTCTCTGTAAAAAATATTATACAAATAATATTATTCAAATTATAAATATAAATTATTATTTAATATGGTATGCTTTACCAATTATGGTAAGAAACTAATTAGCTTAATTAGATTAATTAATCATAATCAAAAGGATAATTTAAGTTGATTTTAATACTAACATTACTAAAATAATTAATGTATAATATTGGGTGTAAAAATAAAATCCTCACAAGTTATTAGTTGTTTTATTTTTTACTAACATTACTAGAAAGCCGAGCATCATTACTAACAATAACACTATCATGCTAGAGTACGACTAAGAGTTCTCCACGGTTTGGTCTTCTCTCCTGGCTCTCTCGATTTACTTGGCTATTCCGATGCTGACTGGGCTCGTTGCCCCGACACACGTCGTTCCACATACGGCTATGCTATATTTCTAGGTCCGAACCTAGTCTCCTGGAGTGCCAAGAAGCAACCGACCGTATCACGCTCCAGCTGTGAATCCGAGTATCGTGCTATTGCAAACACAGCCACCGAACTTGTCTGGATCTCGACTTTATTACGTGAAATGCATATGGTCCCAAAGTCTGTTCCTTTGCTACTCTCCGACAATGCGAGCTCCATTTTTCTCACGCAGAATCCAGTCTCCAACAAACGATCGAAACACATTGATATCGACTATCATTTTGTTCGTGAGCTGGTTGACTCCAAACGCCTCTTCACGGATTTTGTACCATCGGACTCGCAAGTTGCGGACATATTTACCAAGAGCTTGGGTCGTCCTCTATTCGACCGTTTCAAACTCAAGCTTCACGTGGTTCCTTCGCCCACTTCTTCGCTTGCGGGGGGGGTGTTAGATAAATATATATCTTATTAATATCTTTGTTAATATATTCATATATTTTCTAGTCTAGATAGATTTGTATAGTTTAGATCTCTATATATACATGTACAATGTAATCTTTTCAGTGTGTGAAATAAAAGATTTCCTATCTTTACACAATCCATGTGGAATCTAGTTCGTCACAAGTCATAAATATATCTATGCATCAAACGGACTCATAGATATCCTGTTAAGAAAGGGGCACAAGAACAAAAATGATCTCAGGGAAGGGAAGAAATGAAAATTACTTTTCTTGTTCAACGAGAGCATAGGCGGCTCGGATACCTCCGGCACCAACGGAGAAAATACTAACAAAAGAAAATACTACCTCCGTTCAGATTATTTGGTCCGGGTTACTATTTTAGTGTAATACCCCGTGATGTAAATTCCATCTTGTTCCTAATTATTCGGATGTGATAAGAGAATAAATTTCAAGAGAGGAACAAATCTTGTTGTTATTTTGGATTTTGGAGATTTGAATGGATTTATATATCTATATTTGAATTTTGGAAGATATTATGGAGGTAATATGTATTAGAGAATGGGATTTGGAAGTTTATGTATGTAAATTTGGAATTATTATGTATTGGAAGTTGAATTGTGGAGTTGTGGATTATTAAGGATTTATGTATACATAGATACATACATATGGATATAAGTATACATGTTAAATTATGAAGGGAGTGATATACTTTTATTATGAAATTCATATTACTACCACCTTATATTATAATTTAGAGAGAGAGAGTGAAACCCCTCCCCCACCTTGTTAAACCCGTCGCCTCTGTCCTACCAAATTCCGGCCACCACCGGCGACATTCCGGCAAGTGACCACCACCCTCAGATAGCTCTCGTCAAGAGCTTTGATTTGGCTACTCGTGGGTTTCGAGAGGACAAGTATTGAGGAAGTTATCGCCGTTTGAAGTGGGGTGAGTTTTGTGTTGCGATTTTAAGATTTTAATTCCAATAACTCATTTTTTCGGCCGTTAATCGATATATGGATGTTAGATTCGTGTTCCTGGAAGTGTAAGGAGCATTCGGACGTTGAGAGTTGTGGAATTTGTTGCCGGAAATCACCTCGCGCCACCGCCGTCGAAGTTTTCCGGTGAGCTCTTTTGGACCCTCCATTTCTTGCGTTTATTTGGTGATTTGAGGGTAGATTCGGGTTCCTTATGATCTTAGGACTTTGAATTGTTGATTGCATGTGTAATCGGGTGTTTGGGGTGGAAGATAAT
>JAPKLW010002656.1:15719-58515 GCA_026898455.1 Plectranthus barbatus | reverse complement strand
TTAATTTGATTGTCAAAACCTGAAACATCAATGTAACGTGGCCTCATATTGGGAAGGTCAGATGGGGGCGTTACATTTAGGGTGCTTCAATTATATGGTCCAATTTCTATATTAAATGTGAATAATTTTGGAAAATGAGAATATTAAATGTGATATTATGAAAATGAGAGGTTAATTAATGCTTTAAATAAGGGCAATGTTGGAATTTTATTTAAATATTAAATAATTTTTTACAAACGTGTCACATCAAACTAAACCAAATGATCGAAACGGAGGGAGTAATAAATAATGACAAAAAAAATGGGATATCAAGGATAAAAGGGTAAATGAGGGAAACAAGGGAAAATAAGATGGGACAAAGATGGAAAATGACACATGATGAATAAAAGATATATACCAATAAAATAAATTAAAGAAATAAAACAAAATGGAGGTAAAAAAATGAGAGAAGACGTCCTTTGCTCGGTGTGTAGTAGTCAAAGCACTTTACCTATGATTGAGAGGTTATGAATTCGAGCTTCCTCAGAAACATATGGGTGTGTGAGTGGGTGCGCGTGTTTAATTAATATATTCATATTCAAAAAAAAAAAAAAAAAAGACAACATGCTTAATATTATTGCTGAAGAACTAAAAGAACTCCTTGTTCGAGGCCAAAGTTCCCATATCATTGAGTCAGCCATGGGTTTTCTCTAAGAACAAAGGTGTATACATAATACATAATAATATATGTTACGAATCTATGAGCTTGAATTTCGCACACAATCTCAAAACACTCACAAAATCGACAACATAGGAATTACATGGTTCAGCTCAAGGGCAGAGTCAAACTTGAAGTTCCGAGGGGGCTCGACCATATAACGTTGGATTGAGTCTAATTTTTTTACATCCACGAGAAAGTTACACACAGATTTTATTGATCTTGTTAGTACAAGAATTTTCCTAGAAAGCTCAAGAAAGTACACAACTCTCTATCTCACAAACTGAAGCTCTGAAAACTCTCTCTCACTGTGTAAAACCGTCGAGGAAGAAGATGAAGAAGATGAAGTAAGTTTGTTACTCACTTTCAACGGCTATAACAGCCGAACAGATCCAGCTGTCCAACCAACACCACGTGTCACCATCTCTGTGTCCTGTTACTTATAAAAACGTAACACTTCAAAACACGACTTTAACTGCTCAAAACAAACCGAGCTCCACACCCCACTCTTCGCCAAATATTGGAGCTCAACACCAATACAAATGTGTAAGTCATCTTCACAAATTCTCCCTCCTGACTTCACATTTCTTCCAACACCTAACCAAGATCACTCCAGTGCATTTCCTTCCACTTAGTTCCACTACAGAACTTACCAGCTGATCTTGAACAGATCAGCACAACCCTATTTGCCTTAAGCAAAACTGAAACTTATCTGAAGGGACAGGCTTTGTGAGAGCATCTGTTGGATTCTTCTTTGTATGAATTTTCACCATCTTAATCATCCCTTTCTCCACAATGTCTCTGACAAAGTGAAACCTCACGTCGATATGCTTCGAACGATCATGAAAAACCTGGTGCTTAGTAAGACATAAAGCACTCTGACTGTCACAGTAGATGTTAGCTACTTTCTGCCTGATCCCAAGCTCATTAATGATACCCTTTAGCCATATCCCTTCCTTTATGGCATCTGTGATTGCCATAAACAATAAATTCACGACAAATAAATGAATGATAAACCAAGCAAGCATAGTATGGTACATGTGAGTTTTCATTAGTATTCTCTCTACAAGAATACTTAACACCAAAATTATGGGCTGGATGTTTTAAATTAGGGGTGGCAATTTTTTATCCGATCCAATAATCCGACACGAATCCACATGATAATAATGAATACGGATTGAGGCTTATCGGATATGGATCCTTATCGAATCGACACGATAAGGACACGAAAATTTCGGATCGGATTCGGATCGGATACGGATATCCGTTAATAAATTAATAAAAAATATTTATTTTTTAAATATAATAATTAATTAATTGATTTTGATATATTAGTTTAGATTTAGATTTCTTTAGTTTAGATCGGATTAGTTTAGTATTTTTTAAATCTCTTAGTTCTTCATTGTCAGTATCCATTTTTTTAATTCACCACCAAAAATATATTTATTTATCTATTCATGATATTTTGTAATATTTATTTTCTTCTACTATCAAAATTTAATAATTTTCTTTTCTTTTCTTTTTTTCTCAACTTCAAGTTTTCAATTATGTTGTATCAACCGATTAATTAGCTGGTGAGATCTTAAATTTAAATGTTGATGAAAGTATTGTAGATTCGTCTGAATACTCATTCATTGTTTCAACTCTTGCAATTTCACCATGATATATGAAAAGTATTTATTATAATTTATTTTATTTGTTATAAATTTTAAAGTTTTAATTAATATTTATCTCCGTCAAAATTGTAAGTGGAGTATTGACGACTAAGGTGAATGATTGATCAGTATTTAGAAATGACCAAGTTTGACCACTAGTGTTTGAATTTAAGATTTATTTATGTATCTTGGATATTTGATTGAGGATTTTAGTTTTAAATGAAGTTGTAGTTTTATTTATTTATCCAACCCAAGATTTGAGCAATCAAATATAAATATTTTGTATTCAAATTTTTATTTGTTTATAATTGTGTTTATTGAAATAGATTCTTATTGAATTAATTCGATTTGGATTCTTATCGGATCTTTATCGGATCGAATCCATAACGGATCATTCGGATTGGATACTTATCGGATCCTTAACGGATACGGATCGAATTCGCGCGGATATGGATTTTAGCTTAACGGATCGGATACGGATACGAATTTTATTTTTCTTAAGGATCGGATACGGATTTGACCTTAACGGATCGGATCGATAATGGGTTGACACGATAAGGATTCGATCCGCACGATTTGCCACCCTAGTTCAAATACATTACACACAATGATTTAAAAAAAAAAAAATTGTACTTTATATTTTTCAGCAAGACAAATTGCAATAGTTAAAATTAATGAATTTTTTATACTCCCTCCGTCCCGGTCAAATTGTCCACATTTGACCGGGCACGATAACCAATGCATGTGAGTGGTAGTGAGATGAATATTTTATTGATGAGTGTAGAGAATTTGCTATTTTAGGAAAGTGGACTAATATTGTGGGACAGACGAAAAAGGAAATGTGGACAATTTACTTGGGACGGAGGGAGTATTTCATAATATATCAGCAAAACATCCCTGATTCACAGTTTTAGAAAAGGTACATTTCACCATGGACATGAGTTGGATGTAAATCAACTTAAATTTTAAATTCCATCACACAATAATACTCACCAGATGAAGTCATCAGAATAGATATTCTTTTTCTAACAATTAACACCACAGAGAAGTAGAGATCATGATGAAATAATAATAATCAAGCAGACTTCATAAAATTAAATAACAGTTAACATTTAATTGGCAGCAACTCCCATTAGTTATCATATTCATCCTTGATATTAGCTTTGCAACTCCAAACACAACTGGGTAACTTGCGCTGACCTTCTTCATCAACTCAATGAGACTATATCTGATTAGGAACAAAATAAAGAATGAGATGAATAAATGAAATAAGACTATATTTTAGCAATCATCAAAATAGGAATCCAATTGGAAGTAACAGCCAACTATGCCAAATAAAATACTAAATGGGCAGTTTTAGGTCCAAAAAGAAAATTGCAGGAGCCAAATCACATGATCAGTTACCACATTTGTCTTTGATGTACTGCATAAGCTTCAAACTCTGCAAGATTTTTTTTTTTTTTTTTGGAGATGAAAGCAACAATTTCATTAAGAGGAAGTTTTACGCTCTACATCCAGTATGCGACAGATCGCATTAGGCAAAGAAACATGAAAATCAAAAGTGGAGCGTTGATTTCTAACAAACACTGCAATCTCGTGAGCAGCACAATTCCGGAATCTAGGAACCCACCTAAACCTGGCATCAATCTCATGGCCAAAGTGAAGAATATCAGAGATAACGGATCTAAGAGGTGTTCTAGGGATGACACGATTCTGAATCTTGTCCAATAGGGGGTGATTGTCCATCTCAAACATCACGGCAGACAAACCTTCCTTTCGTGCCGTGATGACACCATTCCGACAAGCGAGAGCTTCAGCCAGTTCAACATCCGAACATGAACCTAAGACCTCTGAAGTAAACAAAATCGGTGTACCCAAGTGATCTCTGAAGACCCCTCCCAATCCGGTAAAACCATGTGAGTCCATGGATGCATCCGAGTTGAACTTGATCCATCCCGCATCCGGAGGGTGCCAACAAGGTTGAAAATCATCAAGCTGCGGAGGGGAGGAGGAGTGGGGCTTGTTCGCCTCTTGGTATCGCAATCGTAAGCCAAGTGCCAAAGAGGAGCAGTCTCAAAAGGAGAGGGAGCGTCTCTGAAACTCCAACAAGTTTCGTGCTCTCCAGATAGTCCAAAGCAAAGAGACAAAAGAATCCACAAAATCAGCATCCCGATTATGCAAGATTTTCTGCATTAGAATGACATGTAAAATTAGAAATCTAATGTTTCACAATATTACTTTTGTCATTGTCAAAGACTACGTCTCCAAGCATTATTATTGCTTTGAAAAGATAGTATGATACATGTGAGTTTTCATTATTATTCTCTACAAGAATACTTAATACCAAATTATGCGCTGGAAGGATCAAATACATTACATGCAATGAAAAATCTTTTTTTTTTGTGTGTGTATTTTATATTTTTCAGCAAGGCAAATTGCAATAGTTAAAATTAATGAATTTTTTAAATTCCATAACATATAAGCGAAACATCAGTGATTCATGACAGTTTTAAAAAAGGTACATTTCACCATCCACACGAGTTAGATAAAAATCAACTTAAATTTTAAATTCATGTGTCAGACAAAAAGTATTGTCTGCCGTTAAAGGCAAGGTAATGGAAAGATTGACAGATGGATACTGACATGATAGCAGTGTTGTGGGGCTGCTGATTAGAAAGGGAAAATCAAATAAGTTAACCACAATGAAAAACCAAGCTTTGAACTGAGAAAAGATTTCAGGCATTCAAACTTCCAAAACATCCAAACTTTAGACAAAGAATCACACATACAATCCATAGAAACTATCTTTCAAGTTGACTGATTGAATAAAGCAAGCCTATGATCTCCTGCCCTGAGTCCTGACTATTCTTCTTGCACGTCGTCTTCTCTTGCTAATACCATACAATCTCTCTTCAACAACATCTTCTATTTTATCAAAGTATTTCTCTCTGAAGCTTCTGCAGAATACAAGCAGCCAAACAATGCTTCCTAACCCCACAACATATCCAACTGCAGCACATACATATTCCCACTCAATCTCCCTCTTCCTTGTCTCTCCTTCATGTTCTGGTGGTGATGAGTCGTTGTTTCTGCTGCTAATGTTTAGAGGGAAACCATAAAGCCCTGGGTTTCCTTGGAAGGAATCAGCTGGGAATGTTTGAAATTGAGGGCCATTGGGGATCTTGCCGACCAGCTTGTTGTAGGACACATTCAAGAATAAAAGGAACGTGAGCCGTGCAAGCTCCTCTGGTATTGTTCCTCTGACCTGGTTAACGGAGATGTCAAGCGATTCGAGATTTCTCAAGGCTCCCAATGTTTTTGGGATTGTGCTGTTAAAAGCATTATGGGATAAGTTGAGAAGATAAAGTAATCTCAGATCACCAATTGCAGCTGGTATCTCTCCTCCAAAATTATTGCACGAGAAATCAATGGAAGTGAAGTCTGGCCAAATCTTGACGAGCTCCAGCTGTAGGCCTTTCATAACTATTCTCACCCCAGCCGACCAATAGCCGGAGCTTGTGGGATAGCCTAAAATGCCGGGTCTCAATTGTGGATCACTTTGATGAATCATTGTTTTCCAACTAGAGAAGTTTATTGATTCCAGACTTCCACTAAAATTGTTTGAAGAAATATCCAGAATTTGAAGACGCGACCAACTCTGTAGACATCTCACCTCTCCGTGGAATCTGTTGGAGTGCAAAACGACGGCACGCAAGCTCGAAGATAGCATGCATGGGAAAGTATCACGGATGATGTTGTTCCCAACGTTTATAAGCTCCAACTCCTCGCAATTTTTGAGGGACTTTGGGATGTTCCCGTCTATAGTATTGTAGCTAAGATCAAAGATTTGTAAGCCACAATCCTGAGGAATATTGTCAGGGATGTGACCGCTGATGTTGTTTCTCCCCAGATTGAACACATGAAGATCAAGGTTTTCATGTAGGCAGGGGGGTATATTGCCGCTCAATTTATTGACACTCAAGTCAAGAAAAAGAAGGTTCTCGGCATTGCAGAGGGAGTTCGGAATTGATCCACTTAAACTATTATTTGCAAGCGATAAGAGCTGCAGATCAGACGTTAGGTCTCCAATTATAGGTGAAATGTGGAGGTGCAGCTCGCCATGGAGCTGGTTAGAGTGCAAGTCTAGTATTAAAAGAGAAGCAGGTATATGGAAAGGCTTTTGCAGATATGAAAAATGATTAACAGAAAGGTTCAATAACCGAAGTTGCGTATCCCAAATCCAACTGGGTATCTCCCCAACAATCCGATTATTCGAGAGGTCCAAAGACCTCATGCCAGGAATAAGTTTAATGAAATCAGGAAAATCATGCATGTCGCAAGAAGCTAGACCTAACTCTCCTAGCTTGGGTAAAACATATGAACTTGAATTCAGGTTTCCACCAACATGTACTGACAATTTGTTGCGAGATAGATCAAGGCTTGTTAGATTCACAAGACTTTGAATCTTTTCTAGTTGAAAAGTGCCATTGAACAAGTTGTCCGAGAGGTCGAGAGTTTGGAGGCTGTGAAGTTGGAAGAGAGAGTCGGGAATAGGCCCTTCCAGTTGATTTCCATTCAAACCTAAAGTAACAATGTTTGAGGCATTTAAAATGGAAAATTCATCAACTTGTCCACTAAATTGGTTGAAGCTAAGCCTAAGTACCCATAATGAAGAGAGACCAAGGACAGAGCTGGCAATGTTAGAAAGTGAGCCTGTGAAGAAGTTATCGGACAGGCCGACAAAAACTAGTTGAGTTAGGTTAGCAAAGGAGGATGGAATGGGTCCAGTGAAACTACAAATAGACAGATCTATCCAAGACAATGTTTTGAGATTGCCAATTGAAGTTGGTATCGACCCTGAGAAGTTGGAGTTCGTTAGGATTATAGACTTGAGAGACCCATTTGGACTAAATGGTGGAATGGTTCCACTGAGTTCATCATTAAAAGACAAATCAAGTATCTGCAAATTGGGTAACTGGAAAATTACCTCTGGGAAATGACCTTTCAGTCTGCAGTTTTCAAGACTCAAGGTGGTCAAACTTGTGAAATTTGCGAAGTAGCTCGGATCTGCTGTTGAAAGATCAATTTCATCTAGTCGAAGAATTGTAAGGGGGAGTTGCCAAAACGATCTGACCAGAGGGCCAGAGACAGTTGTAAAACGTAAGCTTAAACCAATGAGGTTGGGTAAAGCTAATGATATGATGCGGCTCCATTTTCTGCTTTGATCGGACGAAATATCGACACCATCAAGATAGAGCTCTCTAAGCCCTGTCAGATTTTGCAGAAACATCTCCAAGTTTGGGTCCTCAAGAAACAGACTAGGCAAGACCCAATAATCGTTGGAGATATCGAAACTAAGCAATTTTCTCAATGATGAAATCTCAACTGGAACCTGCCCAGAAAAACCAGAATATGACAAATTCAAGTGTGTCAAAGAAGTGAGATTGTGAAACCCTGTTGGAATGTGAGAGTGGTTGAACCAATTGTAGGCCAAGTTTAGCTTCTCCAAATACTGGAATCGGAAGAGACTTGATGAATTCCTGATTCCACCAGAAATGGCCTCATCATCCAGCTGCAAGCTTATCACATGGCCACCACGGTCGCATTCCACACCGTGCCAGTTGCAGCACTCATCCGTTTGATTCCATTGCACCAGTTTTTCTGAAATGGAAGAATCGAATATCAGTTCACTCTTGAGCTCAAGCAACAAGCTTTTCTGATCGTCAAGACACTGGGTGTAGGAATGAGTGAAGACAATTAATGTTATTAATTAAGAATAATTATAAACAAATATTATTATTTCTTTCCTATCTCACGAAGCTATTGTTGTGATACACGAATCATTTAATTGGTTGAAGCTAAGCCGAAGGGTCAATAATGAAGGGAGACCAAAGAGAGAGCTGGGAAGTGAGCCTGTGAAGAAGTTATGGGACAGATCGACATAAACTAGTTGAGTTAGGTTAGCAAATGAGGAAGGAATGGGTCCAGTGAAACTGCAAAAAGACAGATCTATCCAAGACAATGTTTTGAGATTACCAATTGAAATTGGTATCAACCCTGAGAAGTTGGATAACGTTAGCATCATAGACTTGAGGGACCCATTTGGACTAAATGGTGGAATGGTTCCACTGAGCTCAACATTTCCAGACAAATCAAGGATCTGCAAATTGGGTAACTGGAAGATTACCTCTGGGAAATAACCTTTCAATCTGCAGCTATGAAGACTCAAGGTGGTCAAATTTGAGAAATTAGCGAAGTAGCTCGGATCTGCTGTTGAAAGATCAGTTTGATCTAGTCGAAGAATAGTAAGGGGGAGTTGCCAAAACGATCTTACCAGAGGGCCAGAGACAGACGTGTAACGCAAGCTTAAACCCGTGAGGTTGGGTAAAGCTGATGATATGATGTGGCTCCATTTTATGCTTTGATCGGACGAAATATCAACACCATCAAGATAGAGCTCTCTAAGCCCTGTCAGATTTTGTAAAAACTTCTCCAAGTTTGGGTCCTCAAGAAATAGAGCCATATAATAGCTGGAGATATCGAGACTAAGCAATTTCCTCAATGACGAAATCTCAATTGGAACCTGCCCAGAAAAATCAGCATGTGACAAATTCAAGTGTGCCAAAGAAGTGAGATCGTGAATCCCTCTTGGAATGTGAGAGTGGCTGAACCAATTGTAGGCCAAGTTTAGCTTCTCCAAATACTGGAATCGGAAGAGACTTGATGAATTCCCGAATCCACCAGAAATGGCCTCATCATCCACTCTTGAGCTCAAGCAACAAGTTTTTTTGATCATCAAGACAGCAATGACATGTGTGACCTTAAATAGCCACCGGAAAGACTCGTGTCATAACTGTTTCCAAAGAAAAAATATGGTTTGCTTAGCAAATTCACCAATTGACTTCAATTTTGTATTAATCCCTTGATTAATACTGCTGAGTTTTTTTTTGTAAAGAAGAGGATGGTTGTGTGGAAAGTAGCAGCAACCATTTATGCGGACTCAAATCTGCCACTCCAAAGACTGTTGTTATAAATGTTTACAAAAAGAAAAATGACTAAGACAGCCACTTAGCAGATTCCACAATCTGCCGTAAATTTCGCTGCTGCTCTTTTTTTTTCCTCTTTGAATAAGACAGCCATTTGAAAGTCTTACGCGGTGTGACTAATTCCTTGTCTGAATTATTGATGCTTCTTTGTATCCAACGATTAACACTGCATCTCAGTTCATTCATGAATATTATATTTACATAATCCTGTTACATATTATATTCAGAGGAAAATTACATGGCTCTGAATCAGCTGAAAATGTTTGAAACTGACCTCCACCAACATAGAAAAATATAAGAGGCCATGCTTTTCTTCAATCATATCTAGAGCAAATCTTAATCCCTCATCAAATCCAAAATAATTATTATTTGTTTTCTTGACCTCATAAGTCCCAATATTTTAGTAAAAAAGCTTGTTTTTAAGTAGGAGTGAGAAAGAATCGCTTTTCAAAATTATTATTTGTCCTTCAAAAAAAAAAAAAATTATTATTTGAAAATGACTTATATACTTTCTAAGTTGAAGACTAGTGAAGATCTTTTAGTCAATATATTCTATTATTAAATTTTAATCGAGTAATGTAAAATTGAGAGATTGATACTTTAATTTACCATTATAAATAAACTCATACACTACAATTTAATCAGACATTTAATAACATTAATATGGTTTTGGTTATTAAAAATTATGCATTAGAAGTATAATGTTAAATCTGTTGTGACTAGAAGCCATGCCAAACAAGCACCAAAAACAAGGAGAACTGAGTGAAGTTAAGAAGATACAGTCATACAGAGATGGTTAATTAATTTTTTTTTCTTTTTTTCTTTTTTAGTTTTACCAATTCTGGTTACAACAGAGTTACAAACATAATGCATTACAACAAAGTTACAATTTTGTGCTTAATTTCTCAAACTGTGTATGGTCATTCAAAAAGAAAATTAATACTTGAATCATTTTACCTTTTCAAGATCTAACAATAAATAAATCCAAAAAAACTGGGGATGGATTGAATGAAATAAAGACTATCATGGTGGTCTTATAAATCCATGTACAACACTTGGAGCTGCATAATTCAACATATAATTACTCTTACATTTATAAGTGATTAAATATCCAGAATCTCATAGCTGACTCAAGTGTGTGGCATTCGCCAATAACCTGAATGCGAGAAAGTCAAATTCATCAGTGCATGCAATAACTAAGGGATGCAGATAAAAATTAGTGTTGCTGGACCCATGATACTGCATGATTTTGGGAGCTATTAATTAATTGTTTTACCTGAAGTTCCACGGTTACACCAAGTAAATGTTCAATAATTGGCTAACAGTAAAATCCTTTCAGTGATCTTGGTGTTAGCATAAAAATGGATTGTCAATACATATACCTGAGTAGATAGTTAAATTATTGTGAATAAATACCTGAGTAGATAGACAGTAAAATAAGAGTTGAAGAAGAAGAAGCGACAAACCACTCAGAATTTCTCGGCCCCCGGAGTAGATATCATCCTTCTTGGCGATGTCGTTAATGTAAGATTATGAAAATCTTTAATTCACTTGAATAACCTTAATATTGACATACATATTTATACATGTGGAACCTATCTAGAATGAGAAAAGATAGGAACAAACTTATCTAAGATATACAAAAGATATGAATATATCTAATAATATCTAACACCCCCGCAAGCTGAGCCGTGGGGAAGCCGGAAACGCGAAGCTTGGTCAGAAAATAGTCGAAGAGACTCCTTGATAGACTTTTTGTGAAAATATCACCTATTGGATTCTCCAAAGCTACCAACTTGGTGAATAAGCGTATAAATTCCACAAACTCACGAACGAAATGATAGTCGATGTTGATGTGCTTGGCTTGCTTATGCGGCACTGGATTTTGCGTGAGAAAGAGAGCACTCGTATTATCCAAGAAAAATTTTGGGAGGACGTGCTGGCAAGGCATGAAGATCTCGAAGTATGTTGACAACCCAAAATATTTCACAAGCAAAGTTAGCAATAACCCGATAGTCTGATTCACAGCTCGATCGAGCAACGGTCGGCTGCTTCTTAGCACTCCAAGAAACTAGCCTAGTCGGCTTCAGAATATCCAAGAAGATTGGATGCGCCGGGTGTGAAGGAGAGCCAAAAATTTGAGTGCCCTTTACGTATCGGATAATCCGTTTTACAGCTTGAAAGTGCTCAGTAGTCGGTTGTAACTGAAACTGGCTGATAGTGTTGACTGCGTAAGCAATATCCAGACGAGTAGATACTGTAGAGCAACAACAAGTGATCGATAAAGCATTGGATTGTCAAAAGGATCACCCTCCTTAGTGAAGGAAGCACTGGGCGCGAGAGGTGTTGCAACCGGTTTGGAATGTAAGAGCTCTGCACGTTGCAAAATATCAAGTGCATATTTTGTCTGACATGGAAATAAACTAGATGTGGGATAAGTTACTTCGAGACCGAGAAAATAACCAAGATTTCCCATGTCTTTAATGGCGAATTCACGATTTAAACGCGAGAGGTCGGACAGAGCATTCTTGTTATTTTCAGTAATGATAATGTCATCAACGTACACTAATAAATATATAAGCATTTTGTTGTGCTTTTGAACAAATAAAGAAGTACCAGACAAGCTGCAAATAAATCCAATGGAGACCAGAAAACTATGGAAGCTTTGGTACCAAGCAAAGGGCCATAAATAGCTTTGTTCAATCGACAAACACGATCCGGATACCCAGGGTCGATGAAACCGGGAGGTTGTTCCATGAAAACCAGAGTGGAAAGAACGCCATTTAAAAATGCATTTTTAATGTTTAGTTGATGAAGCGACAAAGAGTTTAATAATCAAACTGATATACAACACTATCATTATTTATTTATTTTTTGTGCAAATTACAACACTGTCTTTGACTCTTTATTAAAACAGTTTTATGTTAAAACTTTTTATGTTTAATATTACCAAGAAAAGTTCAATATTACATAAATCCTTATTGTATGCCTCATATTTATAAAACGTGAGTTATGATCAAGTGCTAAAATTAAACTTTGTGTTAAATATTAATAAATCTCAGTCATTAGATTGATAGCATCAATGGTTGAGATTAAAGCATAAAAAATTAAAAAATTAAGTATAGTTTTCATCCGTGCTTAATTGCTTTATAAATCATGCTTAATCCGATTAAGCATATTTATAAAGCACAAAAGCATGAAATCTAAAAAAACATTTTAATCTCAATCATTGATTTTTTTTTAAATGAATGATGAACATTCCGATTTAGCACAAATTAATATTTAGTATGTGATGCACTCCCAATGAAACATTATGTAAGTTTGGCATATATTTTACGGGAAGTTTAATTGATAAAAAAAAGAGATACAAAAAAAAAGATTTTTGAACACTTTAATGTATATATGTATAGAATAATATATTATATGTTAGAAGAATAATATGAATATGATATTAAATAAGAATATAAAAATCAATACGAAACATTTCGTCCCGAATGCGCTCAAGGTAAAATCAGAGGCAGATTTAGCTATTAAATTGTGCTAAATAAAAATAACCTCAAGCAAGTATTCATCTTTGCATTTTGTGAAGAGTAATAATAACATAAATTCCAGTTCTAAAAGTTGGAGATGGTTACGGTAACATAATAACTTAATTATTTTAAATAAATTTATACACGTGCGTTGCATGAAAAAAAAAATATATTTAAAATCATAATACGAGAGGATGTTATTATTTTTGAATTACATTCTTATCCACTCTACATATATTGAAAAAAATATTTCAATATTTTAAAAATATATATGTGAAGAATACTAAATAAGAATATACTTAATGAATAAATAAGCAAAAATATATTTGTGACTAAAAGATAATATATGATGGATTGCACTAATGCAATAAAATGTGTAGATACACTAAATTTATTATCTATTAAATACAAAACTTTGATATCTTTTTACACATATTAATGATTATAATTTTATACTAGTATTTCATCTGTGTGTTGCACAAAATTATTAAATTTAATTATTATAATAAATAATAAGTGTATCAAATATTATTTTACGATTTTAATAAATCAATGTTACAATATAAGTGAAGTACAGTGACACTTTACCAAGTTAATTGAATCGTCAATGGTCAAATGAATAAATGTGGATATTTAAATAATTTAAATACTGCTTATTTAAAATTTTAAAATAATTTGTGATGCAATTGAAAGATTATTCCGGAAAACCAAGCATGATGCTTCATCATGTTATTAATGAAGCACACATTATTCATTTAAGCAACTAATTTATATTTTAAAAGAAAAAATATATTAATTGTCTAAATCTCTAATTTGTGATGCTTAAATCTTCGTCTTTAACTTAATATGTACTAATATTTGAAAAATATAATTGATGAAGCAATGAACTAATAATTGCAAAAGTGTCCTGAGTTGAATTAATATTTTTAACTATCACGATTTTCTAGAATTTTGGCAGAATGTAAAGAAACCCTTTCAGTATATATAATAGATTTAGCTATCTATATGTGAAGCATAGAGATAGTCCCTCTGTCCCACTATATTTGTCTCGTTTTCCTTTTTCATCTGTTCTGTTATATTAATCACATTTCCTAAAATATGACAAAATTTTCACATGTACACTAATAAAATATTAATTTCACTACACTCATAAGTCACAAACATTGATTATGGTGTCGGGCCAATATGCGACTAATTGACCGAGACAGAGGGAGTACTATATAATAGTGACTAAGTTATCAGATCAGACCTTGGAGGGGTAGAGGCTAGTGCAACTCAAATATATAATAATTTGCATGCCCAACCCAACTATAAATCACAAAACATCATATAAAACAGATAAGAAATAACCTTAAATGCCATCTTTCAGTAAGTCTATTCATATATGAATTGAGTGAATGTAGATTCAAGAACAGAGAGACAATTGAATACAAGATGTGAGAATCAAGTATGGTTGATTTCACTACAACATCAAAGCAGCTTATTGAGACAGAATTAAAAAAAAAAAAAAAAAAAAAAAAAAGTGACACCTGCATAGAAAGTAGGGGTGAGCAAGAAACCAAAAAAATCGAAAATCGAACCGAACCGAAAAAAAATTCGGTTATTTTGTTTTTCGGTTCGGTTCGGTTATTTTTTTCAATATTTTGATTTTCGGTTTTTGGTTCGGTTATTTTTTTCCGGACCGAAATAACCGAATTTATATATGTAGTATTAATAAATATATTTATATTAATATATATAATTTCTATTTTTAATTTTATTAATTTATTAATTTTATATTAAATTTTGGTTATAACCAAAATAACCGAAAACCGAATAAAAATTTCGGTTCGATAATTACGATAACTAATAAAGTTAACCACAATGAAAAACCAAGCTTTGAACTGAGAAAAGATTTCAGGCATTCAAAATCTCAAAACTTTCAAACTTTAGACAAGGAATCACACATACAATCCATAGAAACTATCTTTCAAGTAGACAGATTGAATAAAGCAAGCCTAAGATCTCCTGCCCTGAGTCCTGACTATCATTCTTGCACGTCGTCTTCTCGTGCTAATAGTAATACCATACAATCTCTCTTCAACAACCTCTTCTATTTTATCAAAGTATTTCTCTCTGAAGCTTGTGCAGAATACAACCACCCAAACAATGCTTCCTAACCCCACAACATATCCAAGTGCAGCAGATACATATTCCCACTCGATCTCCCTCTTCCTAATTGCCTCTTTTTTATGTTCTGGTGGTGATGAATCGCTGCTTATGTTCAGAGGGAAACCATACAGCCCCGGGTTTCCTTGGAAGGAATCAGCTGGGAATGTTTGAAATTGAGGGCCATTTGGGATCTTGCCGACCAGCTTGCTGTAGGACACATTCAAGAATGAAAGGAGCTTGAGTCGTGCAAGCTCCTCTGGTATTGTTCCTCTGAGCTGGTTAACGGAGATGTCAAGCAATCCGAGCTTGCTCAAGGCTCCCAATGTTTTTGGGATTGTGCTGTTAAAAGCATTATGGGATAAGTTGAGAAGATAAAGTAATCTCAAATCACCAATTGCAGCTGGTATCTCTCCTCCAAAACATCTGGTTAGAGTGCAAGTCTAAGACTTGAAGAAAAGCAGGTATATGGTAAGGCTTTTGCAGATCTGAAAAATGATTAATAGAAAGATTCTAGGACCAAAGTTGCATATCCCAAATCCAACTGGGTATCTCCCCAACAATCCGATTATTCGAGAGGTCCAAAGAGCTCATACCAGGAATAAGTTTAATGAAATCAGGAAAATCATGCATGTCGCAAGAAGCTAGACTTAACTCTTGTAGTTGGGGTAAAACATATGAACTTGAATTCAGGTTGCCACCAACATGTACTGACAATTTGTTGCGAGATAGATCAAGCCTTGTTAGATTCACAAGACTTTGAATCTTTTCTAGTTGAAAAGTGCCATTGAACAAGTTGTCTGAGAGGTAGAGAGTTTGGAGGCTTTGAAGTTGGAAGAGAGAGTCCGGAATAGGGCCTTCCAGTTGATTTCCACTCAAATCTAAAGTAGCAATGTTAGAGCCATTAACAGTGGAAAATTCATCAAGTTGTCCACTAAATTGGTTGTGGCTAAGCCTAAGTACCCATAATGAAGAGAGACTAAGGAGAGAGTTGGCAATGTTAGAAAGTGAGCCTGTGAAGAAGTTATAGGATATGTCGACAAATTAAAACTAGTTGAGTTAGGTTAGCAAAGGTGGATGGAATCGGTCCAGTGAATCTGCAACGAAACAGACCTATCCAAGACAATGTTTCGAGATTTCCAATTGAAGTTGGTATCAACCCTGAGAAGTTGGACCTGCTCAGGATCATAGACTTGAGAGACCCATTTGGACTAAATTGTGGAATGGTTCCACTGAGTTCATAATTTCCAGACAAATCAAGGATTTGCAAATTGGATAACTGGAAAATTACCTCTGGGAAATGACCTTTCAGTCTGCAGTTATCAAGACTCAAGGTGGTCAAACTTGTGAGATTTGCGAAGTAGCTTGGATCTGCTGTTGAAAGATCGACACCATCAAGATAGAGCTCTCTAAGCCCTGTCAGATTTTGTAGAAAACTCTCCAAGTTTGGGTCCTCAAGAAACAGACGAGGCAAGACCCAATAATGGTTGGAGATATCGAAACTAAGAAATTTTCTCAATGACGAAATCTCAACTGGAACCTGTCCAGAAAAACCAGAATATGACAAATTCAGGTGTGTCAAAGAAGTGAGATTGTGAAACCCTGTTGGAATGTGAGGGTGGTTGAACCAATTGTAGGCCATGTTTAGTTTCTCCAAATAGTGGAATCGGAAGAGACTTGATGAATTCCCGATTCCACCAGAAATGGCTTCATCATCCAGCTGCAAGCTTATCACATGGCCACCACGGTCGCATTCCACACCGCGCCAGTTGCAGCACTCATCCATTTGATTCCATCGCACCAGTTTTTCTGAATAGGAAGAATTGAATATGAGTTCATTCTTGAGCTGAAGCAACAAGCTTTTCTGATGATGAAGACAGTGGGTGTAGGAATGAGTGAAGATAATTAATGATGAAAGTAGAGAAATGAAGAAAAGCCAAGAAGGTGACATTGCAAGAAGAGGATGGTTCTGTGCAGCACAGCAATGACATGTGTGACCTTAAATAAAGATAAAAATGAGATTTGCTCAGCAAATTCCACAATTGACTGAATTTTTGAATTGTAAAGAAGAGGATGGTTGTAATAAATGTTTACAAAAAGAAAATGAGTTTTTCTTAGCAAATTCCACAATCTGCTGTAAATTTCGCCGCTGCTCTTTTTTTTTTTTTTTTTTTTTTTTCATCTTTGAATAAGACAGCAACTTGAAAGTCTAACGCGGCGTGACTAATTCCTTGTCTGAATTATTGATGCTGCTGAAGCTTCTTTGTACGTATCAAACGATTAACACTGCATCTCAGTTCATACATAAATATTATATTTACATAATCCTGTTACATATTATAATCAGCTGAAAATGTTTGAAACTGAGGGCCTTTCAACACCGAAAGGAATGCGATGCTCCTCTGGTATCTTAAATTCCCTATTAGTTGGTTTGTTGAATATATAACGTCAACATTAAAATGACCTCCACCAACATACAAAAATATTAGAGAGGCTGCTATACTTTTCTTCAATCTTATCTAAAGCAAATCTTAATCCTTCATAAAATCCAAAATAATTATTTCTTGACCTCATAAGTCCTAATATTTTAGTAAAAAAGCTTGTTTTTTAGTTGGACTGAGAGAATAGCTTTTCAAATTTATTATTTGAAAATGACTTAACTTCTCTAAGTTGAAGACTAGTGAAAATCTTTTTGTCTATATATTATTTGTCTAAAATTTGGAATCTGTTGGAGTGCACAAAACAAGCTGGATGGCAGCATGCATGGGAAATTGCCCTTGTAAGTTATAAGAATTGAGACGGAAATAACAAAAATGAAGACTAAAACTATACTGTATTTTAACATTTTTATATTGCATGGGAAACTCAACATTCACTTTTGAGGGACTTGGGAAATTGCCCTTGTAAGTTATAAGGCGTTGTTGTTAGCATCAAGACTGAGCAGGCTAGAATCCGGTTGCTAGAGAGGTCC
Source organism: Plectranthus barbatus (assembly GCA_026898455.1). Taxonomy (NCBI): domain Eukaryota; kingdom Viridiplantae; phylum Streptophyta; class Magnoliopsida; order Lamiales; family Lamiaceae; genus Plectranthus; species Plectranthus barbatus. The sequence goes on along the minus strand of JAPKLW010002656.1, from coordinate 40,468 downwards.
AAGAGGCTGATCCACACTATGGCTAGCCGATTTTTTTTTTTTTTCGTTTTTATAGTATCGTGATCCGAAATTTTCTCAAATTCTGTAATTGGAAGAAAAGAAGATACAGCTCTTCATGGGACTGGTTAGAGCTCAGTATGTAGTGATATATCAACTTGATCACTCTGAAGCTAGACAAACCATTTAGTTCCTTGGAGAATATAAATGTCAAATATTTCCTTTTCTCAAGAAGATTATCAAGTTATAAAGTTCAGTAATAAACTGCACAATTCAATAATACAATTCAATTCCAAAAAACTGCACAATTAAACCGTGTCTGAATACAATCAAGACAAATGTTTAAAAGTTGAAAAAGAGGAAAAAAAAAAAAAAGAGCACTGTGACAATGATAACATCCATTAAATCCCACCACAGATATAAGACTATTCCCATTAGTGTCCCGGATATCACCCAACAATTTAATAAAATATTTATTTTATTCATTCACTACATAATCAACAACATAATATTATTTATCACTCTCATTAGTGACCTAATCCAACCTAACTTTTTAATAAAATATTGTTTTATTAAAAAGAGATCTGTCATGCCTTAGAACCGCTGAGGAAAGGTTGGATGTCACCATTTGAAAGAGCTCTGTCATGCCTAAGAGTGAAGCAAGAATTCATATTAAAAAAAAAAAAAAAGATATTTGCTAATGTCCGGAAAAATGTAAAGACTACAAAGAAGCAATAAAATAAAATAAAAAAGTCCAAAATGTTGGAAAGAATCAAGGAAATCAATCAAGAATCAAGGAAATCAATCAAGATCAACTCAATTAGGGAATGATATTCAAGATCCCTTTTTTATTTGTATTGATTTTTTTCCTTTTATTTTCTTCCTCTATCTCTATATATTAGAATTGTATCAATTGATTCATAACTTAGAATGAAAGAAATAATTTCCTTCTCGTTTCTTCCTCAATCATGCTTATCATTGTAATTCAACATGGTATCAGAGCAGGAGTAAAATCCTGATTCTGCAGACAGAGAAAATCAAACCAGACTTAGAATCTGTGATTCGTCAAAGCCTTCAAAACCCTTCAAACCAAAAATCAAAACCAATCCTAACCAAGAACTCAGAACGACAAGTTCATCTTCGTTCTAACCAAAGCAAAAAAATAAAAAAAAATAAAAAATCAAGCCTTGGGAACTCAATCCATCGGATACCTGCTTCAGATCCAAGCAAAGATGTCAGAGGGAAAAGAGGGATCGGCGGTTGGTTTAAGAGGAGTCGGCGGCTCAGCGGCCGACTTCGGCGGTCTAGGGGGTACGGCGGCCCGTTTTGGCGGTATTGGCGCTGCTGCTGCTGGAGACGACGAGGCACGATTTGGCTCCTGCAGTGCGTCGGCCTGGTGTGGCGGTTGGCTGACGGCGACCGGCGACAGGAGGAAGGCAAGCGGGACGGCTGACTGTGGAGGAGGCAAGGAGTCGATCAATGGAGGTAGAGGGTTTGGGAAAATACCAAACCCAAATTTCCCTTATTATTATGATTCCTTGCAATTTAGTCCCTCTAATTTCAGTTCTCTTGATTTTAACCCCTCTGTTTTTAATTCTTTCAAGCTCACCCCTCCAAACCTTATTAATAATATTTCCTTAGGTACTTATAGTAGTAAAACCAACCCTATGCAAAAACCTTTTTCCGGGGGTTGGATTTTCGATTGTGGGGCCACAGATACTATGTCGTTCGACAAAAATGATTTTTTAAACCTTTCCAAAACCAATAAAACTCATATCCAAACCGCCAATGGGGATCTAGTACCAGTAGTAGGATCAGGAACGGTGCAAACTTCTTCTACCTTACGCCTTTCTAACTGCCTTCTTGTTCCTTCTCTTTCTCATAAACTCCTTTCCATCAGCCATATCACTCGAGAATTAAATTGCACCCTAATTATAAACCCGTCCTTCTGTCTTTTGCAGGATATCAGGATGAAGAAGATCATTGGGCGTGGCACTGAGAAGCAGGGACTGTACTGTGTCGATGAGGTTGATCAAAATGGTACCGCTTTACTTACTCATAAATCGGCTGATAGGGAAATTTGGTTGTGGCATAGACGGTTAGGACATCCTTCTAAAGGGTATTTACAGTTACTGTTTCCTAATTTAGCTACAAACACTAAGCTTTCTTGTGATTCTTGTGTTATGGCCAAAAGCCACCGACATTCGTTTCCGGCCAAAAATAAGAGAGTCAATGATATTTTTTCTCTTGTTCATTCTGATGTGTGGGGTCCAGCTCCGTGTTTAGGAGGCAATCGCTTTAAATATTTCCTTCTATTTGTTGATGACTGCTCTAGGATGACTTGGATCTATTTCTTAGAAACCAAGTCTCAGGTTTTTGAGAAGTTTGTTATGTTTTATGCTATGGTGCAAACTCAGTTCAAAAAACAAATTCAGATTCTTCGCTCCGATAACGGACGTGAGTTCATTAATACCTCTATGATCAATTTTTGTCAACAAAAAGACATTTTGCACCAAACCTCTTGCTCCTATACCCCTGAACAAAATGGGATTGTAGAAAGAAAGAATAGGATCCTTTTAGAGATGACTCGTGCTATGATGTTAGAATCTGGTGTTCCCACCACCCTTTGGCCTGAAGCTGTAGCTACTAGTGTCTATCTTCTCAATAGGTTACCTACAAAAATTCTCCAATTACAAACACCATTACAATACATTTCCTCCTGTGTCACTATTCCTTCCGCTCTTACTCTTGAACCCACAATTTTTGGTTGTTCTGTCTTTGTTCATATTCCGAAACACGAGCGCACCAAATTTGCACCTTGTGCTGAAAAGTGTCTATTCGTTGGTTATGGGGTTAATCAAAAGGGGTATAGGTGCTACAACCCAAAAATCCGACAGGTCATCACTACCATACACTGCGACTTCCTTGAGGCAGAGTATTTTTTTCGAAGCCACCCTAGTGCTCAGGGGGAGAATAGTAGTGACCATCTAAGCTGGCTTCTAAGTGTTCCTTCCGACGATCCTGAAAAAGGGCAGTACCTTCTGATCAACCCACAGAAAACTCAGAACAAATCCAGCTTGAAGTGCTACCTCCAAGATCTCCTGAAAACTTGGTATCCTCTGGTGATAGTAATAATCCCCCATCCTTTCTCTGATTTACCTATCTCACCTGTTGAATCTCCTTCTTTCTCTGATTTACCTATCTCACCTGTTGAATTAAGAGAACTGGAACCCGAAGGGACTGTTTTGCAGGAACAATATGTACTTCCCCCTTGAAGTACAAGAGGTATACCTCCCAGACGGTACTCTCCTGAAAGAGAAAGTCGGCGCAGCAAGTATCCTATTGGATCTCTTGTTAAAGTTAATCTTTCAAAAGAGGCCACAGCTTATGAAAAAGCTTTGTACACGGAGGAGATACCTCCCTCCGAAGTGGAAGCACTGAGTATACCACACTGAAAAGAAGTGATTCAGAAAGAAATGGATGCCTTGAACAGAACCAACACATATGACAAGTGCCGACTTCCCGAAGGAAAGAAACCTATTGGATGTAGGTGGGTCTTCACTATCAAAAGAAAGTCAGACGGGTCTATTGAACGATACAAGGCTCGGTTGGTAGCCAAGGGGTACACACAGACCTACGGAATTGACTATGCCGAGACTTTTTCTCCAGTAGCCAAGATGAATACAGTCAGGGTTCTTCTATCAATTGTTGCAACCAAAGATTGGGCTCTCCACCAGTTCGATGTCACAAACGCTTTCCTGCATGGAGATCTGAAGGAAGAGGTGTATATGCTACCTCCTCCGGGTTTTTCTCATGAGTTCAAAGAAGATGAAGTCTGTAGGCTCAAGAAGACTCTTTATGGTCTCAAGCAATCTCCTAGAGCCTGGTTTGGAAGGTTTACAGCTGTTATGAAGAAATTAGGCTTCCAGCAAAGCAACTCTGATCATACACTGTTTATCAAACGAAGAGGAGATTTACTAACTTGTCTAATCATTTATGTTGATGATATGATTCTGACAAGGAATGATACAGAGGAGATTATAAAATTGAAGGTGAATCTGTTTAAGGAATTCGAGATGAAAGATCTGGGAAGGTTAAAATACTTCCTAGGGATTGAAGTTCTGAGATCAAAACGTGGCATCTTTATTAATCAGAAAAAATACACTCTTGATCTCATTGCTGAAACTGGACTACTTGACTGCAAGCCAGCGACCACCCCAATCGCGGTTAACCATGGGCTTCAAATCAAGGAAAAAGTCGATGATGTCGATCGAGGTCAGTATCAACGACTTGTGGGACGTCTCATCTACCTCTCTCACACTCGCCCCGATATATCTTATGCCGTGGGAATTGTCAGTCAATTCATGCACCATCCTCAAGTTGAACACCTTGAAGCTGCCCTGAGGATTATAAAATATTTAAAAGGTACAGCTGATTTTGGGGTCCTCTTCAGAAAATCGGATAACCTCGAAATCCAGGCTTACACTGATGCAGATTGGGCCGGAAACCCAATTGACAGAAAATCCACAGCCGGCTACTTTGTTCTAGTTGGGGGAATCTTGTCTCTTGGAGGAGCAAGAAGCAAAAGGTTGTTGCATTGTCAAGTGCAGAAGCAAAATTCAGAGGTATCAAAAGTGGTTTAACAGAAGTTATGTGGTTGAGAAAACTTATGAAAGAACTAGGGCTCTTTTCTGGGAAGACTTGTCGACTCTTCTGTGACAACAAGGCTGCCATAAGTATCTCTGGTAACCCGGTTCAACATGACCAAACTAAACATGTGGAGGTCGACCGGCACTTCATAAAGGAGAAGATCGATGATGGCACGATCGCACTGCCGTTTGTTTCCTCAAAAGATTAGTTGGCTGACATTCTAACTAAAGCTGTGGATTCCAAGAGTTTCTCAGAAGTTCTGGGCAAGTTAAGTATAGGGAATCCCGATACTTAACTTGAGGGGGAGTGTTGGAAAGAATCAAGGAAATCAATCAAGAATCAAGGAAATCAATCAAGATCAACTCAATTAGGGAAAGATATTCTAGATCCCTTTTTTATTTGTATTGATTTTTTTCCTTTTATTTTCTTCTTCTATCTCTATATATTAGAATTGTATCAATTGATTCATAACTTAGAATGAAAGAAATAATTTCCTTCTCGTTTCTTCCTCAATCATGTTTATCATCGTAATTCAACACAAAAGATACAAGGACTATAACTCAAGGTCTTCTTCCACTTCCCGCCACAAGATTTATTGAAGATACCAAATGCTTGGAATCGGCATAAATGGATAATACCAAATCAGCATCCTTATAGGTCTGCATACACCAAACATGACTCTCTGCCATCCGGCCCTAATCGCCACACTTGTGTTAGGATAGACTTTGCATCACATTGCAAGTTAATTTATTGTACATTTCAATTGTTAATGACTGATGATTTTGTGAATTTTCATGGCTAGGAGTAAGATGACAAAGATAAAGAAAAGAGACAGAAGCCTCACCGGAAAGAAGTGGTAGTTGATACGTGAGCACTTCGGCGGCGCATCTTGATTCTTTGTGAACAGCACAAGTCCTATGGATAATTAAGTTCGCAACAGAGAACTTATCACTATGGGATTCCCTCTTTCAAGCTTGTTTGAGACACATCCGTTGTGATCAAGAACAAGAAGACAACAGATATCAGCTTCTACATAGCTTGTATGGACTAAAACAAGCATACCTCGTGTAGTAAAAAAACCAAGAAATGCTATCATTTCCCAATCATCAATTATTAAAGAGAACGGAGAAATCAAGCTTCACACACAAAAATATAAGTAAGTAGAGAGAAAGGAGTGTTGGAAATAAATTTGATTTATCAAGAATAAGATAATTCTAGAAATTAAGTGGCTACTGATATATTTAGAATAGTTTAGAAAACCCAGCAATAAACTGTTGCTTTCTCCAATTATTGGATTGCGCTGCCCTAAAATGCTTTAGAATTTTAACCAAGATTCTTTTGCAATTAGTATATAAAATTTATCTTTTTAATTATAACACAGTTTTTTTTAATACCGAAATATTATTAATAAAAAATACTTATATAAAAAAATTTAGATTTTGTAATATTTTCTTTCCTAGCTCACGAAGCTTATTGTCATACAAGAATCATTTAAAATTGTTTTCATACAAAAAATGGTTACAAAATTCAATTTTTTATATAAGTAATTCTAATTGATAATATTTTGGAATGTGCTTTATAATTGAGAAAAAAAAAAAAAACCAATTCTTATGTTGTAATTGCAAAAATATGAAAATATGTTGTAATTGCAAAAGTGATAAAAATTGTAATCTAATTTGCAATTACCCTATCTTTAATATTGGGTAATTTATCTATGTTCAAATGTTATAACTAGTATATTGCGCAATAACCACACACATGGGCTTCCAAAGTTTTAGGCCAATTTGTTTTCGGTTTCAATTATTGTTGTGCAAACACACAAAAATGATTTTTAGAAATGGAGGAGATAGAAAAGGCATAGAAGAGATGATGTGAGAGAGTAAATTAGAATCACTAGCAGAGTAGAGGGGCAGCTTTTGCAAAAATTAAAGTATTTTCTGCAACGCAATTTCTTGATATAGATTACTGAATTGCAACATCACGTGCAATTCTACGATTCATTGATTTTATAAAAAGAACCACACATACAATCCATATAAATTGTCTTTCAAGTAGACAGATGGAATAAAGCAAGCCTAGTATCTCCTGCCCTGAGTCCTAACTATTCTTCTTGCACGTCGTCTTCTCTTGCTAATACCATACAATCTCTCTTCAACAACCTCTTCTATTTTATCAAAGTATTTCTCTCTCAAGCTTGTGCAGAATACAAGCAGCCAAACAATGCTTCCTAACCCCACAACATATCCAACTGCAGTAGAAACATATTCCCATTTTATCTCCCTCTTCCTTGTATATTTTTTATGTTCTGGTGGTGATGAATCAGAAGTGTTTCTGCTGCTTATGTTCAGAGGGAAACCATATAGCCCTGGATTTCCTAGGAAGGAATCAACTGGGAATGTTTGAAATTGAGGGCCATTTGGGATCCTGCCGACCAGCTTGTTGTAGGACACATTCAAGAATGAAAGGAACGTGAGTCGTGCAAGCTCCTCTGGTATTGTTCCTCTGAGCTGGTTAACGGAGATGTCAAGCGATCCGAGATTGCTCAAGGCTCCCAATGTTTTTGGGATTGTGCTGTTAAAAGCGTTATGGGATAAGTTGAGAAGACAAAGTAATCTGAGATCACCAATTGCAACTGGTATCTCTCCTCCAAAATTATTGCATGAGAAATCAATGGAAGTGAAGTATGGCCAAATCTTGACGAGCTCCAGCTGTAGGCCTTTCATGGTGACTCCCACCGCAGCTGACCAATAGCCGGAGTATATGCCAAAGCCTAAAATGTAGGGCCACAATTGTGGATCACTCCGATGAATCATTGTTGTCCAACTAGAGAAGTTAATTGATTCCAGGCTTCCACTAAAATTGTTTGAAGAAATATCCAGAATTTGAAGATGAGGCCAACTCTTTAGACATCTCACCTCTCCGTGGAATCTGTTGGTGTGCAAAACAAGGACACGCAAGCTCGAAGATAGCATGCATGGGAAAGTATCACGGATGATGTTGTTCCCAACATTTATGAGCTCCAACCCCTCACAATTTTTTAGGGACTTTGGGATGTTCCCGTCTATAGCATTGTAGCTAAGATCAAAAATTTGTAAGCTACAATGTTGAGGAAGATTGTTAGGGATGTGACCGCTGATGTTGTTTCTCCCCAGATTGATCACCCGAAGCCCATCAATGTTTTCATGTAGGCAAGGCGGTATATTGCCGCTCAATTTATTGACACTCAAGTCAAGAAAATCAAGGTTCTCAGCATTGCAGAGGGAGTTTGGAATAGATCCACTTAAACTGTTATTAGCAAGAGATAAGATCTGGAGATCAGACGTTAGGTTTCCAATTCTAGGTGGAATGTGGAGGTGCAGCTCACCATGGAGCTGGTTAGAGTGCAAGTCTAAGGCTTTAAGAGAAGCAGGTATATGATAAGGCTTTTGCAGATCTGAAAAATGATTAACAGAAAGGTTCAATAACTGAAGTTGCGTATCCCAAATCCAACTGGGTATCTCCCCAACAATCTGATTATTCGAGAGGTCCAAATACCTCATGCCAGGAATAAGTTTAATGAAATCAGGAAAATCGTGCATATCGCAAGAAGCTAGACTTAACAGTCGTAGCTGGGGTAAAACATATGAACTTGAATTCAGGTTGCCACCAACATATACTGACAATTTGTTGCAAGATAGATCAAGCCTTATTAGATTCACAAGACTTTGAATCTTTTCTAGTTGAAAAGTGCCACTGAACAAGTTGTCAGAGAGCAAGAGAAATTGGAGGCTGCGAAGTTGGAAGAGAGAGTCGGGAATAGGCCCTTCCAGTTGATTTCCTCTCCAATCTAAAGTAACAATGTTTGAGAGACCAAAGAGAGAGCTGGGAAGTGAGCCTGTGATGAAGTTATCAGACAGGTCGAGAAAAACTAGATGAGTTAGGTTAGCAAAGGTGGATGGAATCGGTCCAGTGAATCTGCAACAACTCAGGTCTATCCAAGACAATGTTTTGAGATTGTCAATTGAAGTTGGAATCGACCCTGAGAATTTGGAGAACGATAGAATTATAGACTTGAGAGACCCATTTGGACTAAATGGTGGAATGGTTCCATTGAGCTCATCATTAAAAGACAAATCAAGGATCTGCAAATTGGGTAACTGGAAGATTACCTCTGGGAAATGACCTTTCAATTCGCAGCTGACAAGACTCAAGATGGTCAAACTTGTGAAATTTGCTAAGTAGCTCGGATCTGCTGTAGAAAGATCACTATAATCTAGTCGAAGAATAGTAAGGGGGAGTTGCCAAAACGATCTTACCAGAGGGCCAGAGACAAACGTGAAACGCAAGCTTAAACCCGTGAGGTTGGGTAAAGCTGATGATATGATGTGGCTCCATTTTATGCTTTGATCGGACGAAATATGGACTCCATCAAGATAGAGCTCTCTAAGCCCTGTCAGATTTTGTAGAAACATCTCCAAGTTTGGGTCCTCAAGAAATAGAGCCATATTATAGTTGGAGATATCGAGACTAAGCAATTTCCTCAAGGACGAAATCTCAACTGGAACCTGCCCAGAAAAACCAGCATATGAAAAATTCAAGTGTGTCAAAGAAGTGAGTTTGAAAAACCCTGTTGGAATGGGAAAGAAGTTGAACTCATTGTAAGCCAAGTTTAGCTTCTCCAAATAGTGGAATCGGAAGAGAATTGATGAATTCCCGATTCCACCAGAAATGGCCTCATCATCCAGCTGCAAGCTTATCACATGGCCATCACGGTCGCATTCCACACCGTGCCAGTTGCAGCACTCATCCGTTTGATTCCATAACACCAGTTTTTCTGAAATGGAAGAATTGAATATGAGTTCACTCTTGAGCTGAAGCAACAAGCTTTTCTGATCATCAAGACAGTGGGTGTAGGAATGAGTGGAGAGAATTAATGATGAAAGTAGAGAAATGAAGAAAAGCCAAGAAGGCTGCATTGCAAGAAGAGGATGGTTGTGTGCAGCACAGCAATGACAATGTGTGACCTTAAATAGCCACCGGAAAGACTCGTGTCATAAATGTTTTCAAAGAAAAATGAGTTTTGCTCAGCAAATTCAACAATTGACTGCAATTAATACTGCTGAATTTTGTATTGCAAGAAAAGGATGGTTGTGTGGAAAAAAGCAGCAACTACTTATGGGACTTAAAACTGCCACTTCAAAGACAGTTGTAATAAATGCTTACAAAGAAAAATGAGAATTATAAATGTTGTAAAAATCGCTAGGCGCTAGTCGGGCGGTCGGGGGGCCTAGCGCCTAAGCGGCCCAGGCGGGGATTAGTCGGATTTCATACGGTTTACCTATTTTTATTTATTTTTATTTTTTATATATCTCAAGTAATATATAAAAATCTTATCAACAAATTATATATTTAAAAAGCATGTAAAATTTTAGCATTTTATATGTATCTCAAGTAATATTCCTGCAACAAACATCCTCACATTTAAATCCAAACTAATAAATATTCCTCCAACAAGCATTTTTACATTTAAAAGCAAAATCCAAAATAAAAGTCAATCATAAACTAAAGTTTAAATATTCCTGCAACAAATATCATCACAATTTAAATCAATCCAAAATAAAAGCAATGAACAAAGCAAAGCCTAAAATAAAATTATTTTAGGTTGAGGATTGAGTATGGCGTGCGGCGGTGAATATTGAGGAATCGTGAATTTGGTTGGGAAATTTGATTTGGGAATAAAATTAGGTTTACACTTTTATACTAATTTTATATTTTTATGTTTTTAAATATCTTTTGAAATTAAAATTTAAAAATTGAATTTACAATTGAAATTTACTTCAACCAATTTTTTCCGATTTTTAAGCCGATTAATCCGATTAATCAGTGATTAATTCGATTAATCCGATCCGATTAATCCGCCTAGACCGATTAATCACTAATTAAATTAAAACCGGTTTTTCTAGCCAATTTCGCATTTATCGGGGCGGTGGACCTCCGCCTACCGATTAATCGGCGCCTAGGCGGTCCTAGGCGCCGATTTTTAAACATAATCAGATTCCACAATCTGCCGTAAATTCACTGCTGCTCTGTTTTTTCCTCTTTGAATAAGACAGCCAGTTGAAATACTAGCTAATTGCTTGTCTGAATTCATTGATGCTGCTTTGTATCCAACGATTAACACTGCATCTCAGTTCATACATGAATATTATGTTTACATATTATGCCTCTCAAAATTTGCTACTTCTCTTGTTGAAATGAAGAAATTCCTCAGCGGAGAGGAGACTGGAAGGAAGTGGAAATCCAAATCCAAATACAAATAAAAAATAAAAAAGAAGCCTTCTGATTCAAGAATTAATAAAGGGTTCGTAACGGTAGATTTTGGGTTTTAAGTAAACTTTCCTAATTCGCTCCTAAATTTTCTTTTAATGGGCTTGAGAGGTTTTTAGCAGGCTTCCGATTCAAGCTATAAGCTGTTGGATTCTCCAATTATTGAAGATTTTAAGCAAAATTCTTTTGCAATTAGAATATAAAATTTAATTTTTTAAAATTATAATTTAAAGTTGTAATCTAATTTGTAACAAACCTATCTTTAATATTGGGTAATTTATCTATATTCAAATGTTATAACTAGTGTATTGGGCAATATCCATTATCCACACACATGGGCTTCCAAAGTTTTAGGCCAATTTGTTTTCTGTTTCAATTATTGTTGTGCAAACACACAAATAAATTATAAATACACTTTACCCATTCTATATCCATATTCAATTATACTACCATACTAGATTTACACGCGTGCGTTGCACGATAATTTTTATTTATTTAGAATTATATCTTTTAATATATTTTATTAATTTAATCGCTTATATTTCAAGTTAAAAGCACATTTGAAGTTTTAAGTAGCTCTAAATATAAACTCATATCCCACTTAGTAATATAATTATTTATATTTAATACTCCCTCCGTCCCAGATTAATAGTCCCGTTTGCTTTTGGCACAATAACCAAGACATGTGAGTGTAGAATGCGTTGAGTGGAATTAATATTTTATTGTTGAGTGTGAAAAAGTTACTTTTTTAGAAACAGGACTATTAAAGTGGGACGGACGAAAATGGGAAACGGGACTATTAATCTGGGACGGAGGGAGTATAAAATTAAGTAAATATAATATTTTTTTAAGTTTTCAGTATGTAATAGGGGTGGCAATTTTTAATCCGATCGGATATGGATTCTTATTGGATCGACACGATAAGGACACAAAAATTTCGGACCGGATACGGATCGGATTGGATAATTCATTAAACGCATCGGATTCGGATTGGATACGGATATCCGTTAATAAATTAATACAAATTATTTATGTTTTTAAATATAATTATTAATTAATTAATTTTGATATACTAGTATTTGTTTAGATTTATAATTGTTTCAAAAATTAAAATCTCTTGGTTCTTCATTATCCTTCTCCCATTTTTTTTAATTCACCACCAAAAAATGTATTTATTTATCTATTCATTATATTTTTTAATATTTATTTTCTTCTACTATCAAAATTTAATAACTTTCTGTTTTTTCAACTTCAAATTTTCAATTAAGTTGTATCAACCGATTAACTAAATGGTGAGATCTTAAATTTAAATGTTGATGAAAGTATTCAAGATTCTCATTCATTGTCTCAACTCTTGCAATTTCACCATGATAGATGAAAAGTTATTTATTATAATTATTTTATTTGTGATAAATCTTAAAGTTTTAATTAATATTTCTGTCCTTAAAATTGTAAGTGGAGTATTGACAACTAAGATGAAGGATTGATCAGTATTTAGAAATGAACAAGTTTGACCACTAGTATTTGAATTTAAGATTTATATATGCATGTTGGGATATTTGATAGAGGATTTTTGTTTCAAATGAATTTGCAGTTTTATTTATTTATCCAACGCAAGATTTGAACAATCAAATATGAATATTTTGTATTATCTTATCAAATTTTTATTGGATTATAATTGTGTTTATTGAAATGGATTCTTATTAAATTAATCGGAGTTGGATTCTTAACGGATCTTTATCGGATCGGATCCATAACGGATCATTCGAATTTGATACTTATTGGATCCTTAGTGGATACGGATCGGATTCGTACGGATACGGATTTCAGCTTAACGGATTGGATACAGATATGAATTTTGGTTTTTCTTAACGGATCGGATACGAATTTGACCTTAACGGATCGGATCGATAACAGATTGACATGATAAGGATCCGATCCGCACGAATTGCCACCCCTAGTATGTAATATATGTCCTTCACAAATATATTAATACAAATCATTGAATTTTCTTAAAAAGAACTGAATTCATAAGAAGTATAAAAAATTTTAAATATTAATAAATAAAAATGTATAACGAAAAGAAAATATACACAATAAATACAATATAATAGTTCATGTCATGGATGTATAAAAAAATAATGTCAAACTATAATTCAAACAGTGTAAAAAATAATAATAAATAAACATATCCTCCAACTAAATGAAGATAATCATATATAATTCATGCATAGTTCACAATTATAAAAATAAAATGTCAAATTTTATAAGTGGGTGTGTGTGTTTAAGATTAATGTACACTTATTCAAAGAAATGTCAAATTTTATGGTATTGAAAACTATAACATAATTAATTCTTAACTTCTTATTTTATCTGAAATTTTATTACAATACAATTTTTTGTGCTCGTTAGTTCTCATGCTTAATGTAATATTATACATCAAATATATATACAAATTAAATAAAATAAAAAAGAATAATATTAAATGCAAAACCTATAGTATTTGTTTAAATATTATTCTATAAAAACAATCAAAAGACTCACATATTTATTAGCACAAATTTTACTATTAAAAAGAATTAATTTCAACCATTAATCTAGTTAATCAAAAGACTCACATATTTATTAGCACAAATTTTACTTTGGACACGTGATTTTTTTTTACTTTTTTGTGTATTTGGATTTGGATTTCCACTTCCTTCCAGTCTCCTCTCCTCTTAGGAATTTCTTCATTTCAACAAGAGAAGTAGCAAGTTTTGAGAGGCATAAAATAATATTCATGTATGAACTGAGGTGCAGTGTTAATTGTTGGATACAAAGCAGCATCAATAATTCAGACAAGGAATTAGTATTTCAAGTGGCTGTCTTATTCAAAGAGCAGCTGCCAAATTTATGGCAGATTGTGGAATCTGCTAACAAAATCTCATTTTTTTTCTTTGTAAACATTTATTACACTTTGGAGTGGCAGTTTTTGTTGGAAACGTGATGGGCTAACAAATATTTATAAAACTCAACGCTTGTGTAATAAAATTGATAGATCAAATACTACAACACAAATACAAGCAACACTTTAATGCACAAGGCTACAGCCTTCTACTTTTTCAACAGAGCTACAGTTCTTTTTTTTTTCTCTCTTGTTTTTCAACTCACTTCAAATATCTTCTATGCTCTTGGATGTGTCTATTTATAGGATATAAATTGCTGACTTCATTGCTTACATATTGTGCTAGCTATTTTTCTACAAAAAAAAACCTGCAGCCTACCTTATTTCTACGATTCAAACATTGACCCTTTTTTTTCTTTATTTCACATTAATGCAGCTTTTTGACAAATGAAGAATTTGAATTTCTAACAGTTTTTAAGTCCGCACAAGTCGTTGTTGCTACTTTCCACACAAAATTCAGCTGTATTAATTGAAGTCAATTGTGGAATTTGCTGAGATAACCTCATTTTTCTTTGAAACATTTATGACACGAGTCTTTATTTAAGGTCACACATGTCATTGCTGTGGTGCACACAGCCATCCTCTTCTTGCAATGCCACCTTCTTGGTTGAAAAGTGCCATTGAACAAATTGTCCGAGAGGTAGAGAGTTTGGAGGTTGTGAAGTTGGAAGAGAGAGTCGGGAATAAGGCCTTCGAGTTGATTTTCCCTCAAACCTAAATTAACAATGTTAGAGGCATTTACGATGAGAAAGTTGTCAACTTGGCACAAGGGTCAATAATGAAGAGATACCAAAGAGAGAGCTGGGAAGTGAGTCTGTGAAAAAGTTATTGGACAGGTCGACAAAAACTAGTTGAGTTAGGTTAGCAAAGGAGGATGGAATGGGCCCAGTGAATCTGCAACCAGCCAGATCTATCCAAGACAATGTTTTGAGATTGTCAATTGAAGTTGGTATCGACCCTGAGAAGTTGGAGTACGTTAGGATTATAGACTTGAGAGACCCATTTCGACTAAATGGTGGAATGGTTCCACTGAGTTCATCATTTCTAGACAAATCAAGGATTTGCAAATTGGGTAACTGGAAGATTACCTCTGGGAAATAACCTTTCAATTCGCAGCTGACAAGACTCAAGATGGTCAAACTTGTGAAATTTGCGAAGTAGCTCGGATTTGCTGTTGAAAGATCTGTTTCATCTAGTCGAAGAATAGTAAGGGGGAGTTGCCAAAACGATCTGACCAGAGGGCCAGAGACAGTTGTAAAACGTAAGCTTAAACCGGTGAGGTTGGGTAAAGCTGATGATATGATGTGGCTCCATTTTATGCTTTGATTGGACGAAATATAGACACCATCAAGATAGAGCTCTCTAAGCCCTGTCAGATTTTGTAAAAACATCTCCAAGTTTGGGTCCTCAAGAAATAGAGCCATATTATAGTTGGAGATATCGAGACTAAGCAATTTCCTCTTTGAATAAGACAGCCAGTTGAAAGACTAATTCCTTGTCTGAATTATTGATGCTGCTGAAGCTTCTTTGTATCCAAAGATTAACACTGCATCTCAGTTAATATTAAATTTTCCGTAATCCTGTTAGCCAGAACATAAATGGAGAATATAAACCATTTATGACCATAGAAGAATATTAATTCTTTTTCTAAAGAAGATTATCAGGTTACTTAAAAATATTATAACAATAACAAAAAATGTTTTATTTTACTCTCTATGGTTATTTGTATTTATGCAATTTTACTTAATTTAAGTATTTTTATCTATTAATCATTTTTATTTATTTTCACTACAATAAAAATTATTTGTAGTCACAATAATATTAGTGATATTCAGATCTTGTGGCAGACTAGGTGCGGTGTGGTTGATCGATGACTCAGTGTGTTGGTTGCAGCTTGGTGGTAGTTAGGCCAGTGGTTAGGTGCAGATTGGTGGCGGCTAGGGTCAGTACATACGTCGATGGTTGAGTGCTTTAATTTCTGGGTGGTCATTAGGTGCAGTAACGGTATCATTTTTCTCATACTATAAAATTCGATCAAATATAAGATATGGAGGAAAAATTTTGGTATGGTTTACCAAACCATCTCTAACTTAATCACGAATTTTTATAACTATCAATCACTCATTATTTGGTTATAGTTTCGATTCGCATCAAAACACTAAAATTAACTCGCATGCCTCACCTACGATCTTTGTGCAGTTAAAATTCTGAATTTATTTTTGAACTTTTTAGATTTTATTTGTTTAATTCTATATTATGTCATAATAATCAAATTCTTTTTTTTTTTTCTTTCTTTTTTCAGAAAACATGATTATCAAACTGGACTTGTTCATCATTTTGATATTTTAGTAATAAAATACGCTTTCAAAATTAAGTGTTATTGTTTTTACGACTTCAACAATTATAAAATTTACTTTTCATTTACTTCTTTCACTCCTAAATCAAGTGATGATCCAATCCATCGATTTTCTTGTTCTTTTCTTTTAAATCAGGAGGTAGCATTAAACCTTTTAACATTACATAATATTTCACATAAATTAAAAACCGAACATAAATGTAAAAAATACTAATTTCATGAAATACAACACACATAACATACCCCTTATTTACGAGTGGTAAAGAGATCCCCATTTTTTATTATTAGACTTAACTATTTCGTACATGTAGTGTTGTGAATGCATGAGTGACGATGATCTATTGTATTGATGATTCACATTCGCAGCTGAGCTCGTTTTCTGTGGAGTGTGTTTTGGTGCTCGATAAAATTAGAAGGAGAAAAGGCTTCGGAAAGTTAAAATGCTGGCCATCCTTACATAACAAGGGCTTGATAAAGCTGTCCTTGATGATGCAACGGCATTCAAGGACGAGACAAAGGAGCAGAAGAAGAAATTAGTAAACAAGGCAAGAATCATGATCTTCTTGAGCCTTGATGATAAGGTGTTGAGAGAGGTATTCAAGGAAGATACTGCAGCTGATGTTTGGAAGAAGTTGGAAACCAGATATGGCTAAGTCTTTAGCCAATTATCTCTACATAAAACAATGATTATATACTAGAAAATTCTCTGAAGAGAGAAGTGTTTTAGATCAGCTTGATGAGTACACCAAGATAGTTGATGATCTTGAGGATAGAGGGGTAAAGATAAGGCTGTTCACCTTCTAAATGCCTTACCTACATCATACAACAACTTAAAAGATGCAATGATATATGATAGGGTTGCTGGAATCACTTTGGAAGACGTACTGCATGCCGTTAAAGACAAAGAAATAGAAACATAGACAGATGGATACTCCCATGATAGCAGTGGTGTGGGGCTGCAACTAATAAGGTTAACTACAATGACAAACCAAGCTTTGAATAGAGAAAAGATTTCAGGCATTCAAACTTTCAAACTTTAGACAAAGAATCACACATACAATCCATAGAAACTATCTTTCAAGTAGACAGATTGAATAAAGCAAGCCTATGATCTCCTGCCCTGAGTCCTGACTATTCTTCTTGCACGCCGTCTTCTCTTGCTAATACCGTACAATCTCTCTTCAACAACCTCTTCTATTTTATCAAAGTACTTCTCTCTGAAGCTTGTGCAGAATACAAGCAGCCAAACAATGCTTCCTAACCCCACAACATATCCAAGTGCAGCACATACATATTCCCACTCGATCTCCCTTTTCCTTGTCTCTTTTTATGTTCTGGTGGTGATGAATCGCTGCTTATGTTCAGAGGGAAACCATAGAGCCCTGGGTTTCCTTGGAAGGAATCAGCTGGGAATGTTTGAAATTGAGCGCCATTTGGGATCTTGCCAACCAGCTTGTTGTAGGACACATTCAAGAATAAAAGGAACGTGAGCCGTGCAAGCTCCTCTGGTATTGTTCCTCTGAGCTGGTTAACGGAGATGTCAAGCGATCCGAGATTGGTCAAGGCTCCCAATGTTTTTGGGATTGTGCTGTTAAAAGCATTATGGGATATGTTGAGAAGATAAAGTAATCTCAGATCACCAATTGTAGCTGGTATCTCTCCTCCAAAATTATTGCACGAGAAATCAATGGAAGTGAAGTCCGGCCAAATCTTGACGAGCTCCAGCTGTAGGCCTTTCATGGTGATTCTCACCCCAGCCGACCAATAGCGGGACTTTATGCTATAGCCTAAATTGTAGGCCTCAGTTGTGAATCACTTTGATAAATTATTGTAGTCCAACTAGAGAAGTTTATTGATTCCAGACTTCCACTAAAATTGTTTGAAGAAATATCAAGAATTTGAAGTTGCAGCCAACTCTGTAGACATCTCACCTCTCCGTGGAATAAGTTGGAGTGCAAAACGAGGACACGCAAGCTCGAAGATAACATGCATGGGAAAGAATCACGGATGATGTTGTTCCCAACGTTTATTAGCTCCAACCACTGACAATTTTCGAGGGACTTTGGGATGGTCCCGTCTATAGCATTGTAGCTAAGATCAAAGATTTGTAAGCCACAATGCTGCGGAAAATTGTCAGGGATGTGACCGCTGATGTTGGTTCTCCCCAGATTGAAGACCTGAAGCCCATCAAGGTTTTCATGTAGGGTGGGGGGTATATTGCCGCTCAATTTATTGACACTCAAGTCAAGAAACTGAAGGTTCTTGGCATTGCATAGGGAGTTTGGAATTGATCCACTTAAACTATTATTTGCAAGCGATAAGAGCCACAGATCAAATGTTAGGTTTCCAATTTTAGGTGGAATGTGGAGGTGCAGGTCGCCATGGAGCTGGTTAGAGTGCAAGTCTAAGACTTGAAGAGAAGCAGGTATATGGTAAGGCTTTTGCAGAACTGAAAAATGATTAACAGAAAGGTTCAATAACTGAAGTTGCGTATCCCAAATCCAACTGGGTATCTCCCCAACAATCCAATTATTCGAGAGGTCCAAAACCCTCACACCAGGAATAAGTTTAATGAAATCAGGAAAATCATACATGTTGCAAGAAGCTAGTCTTAACACTTCTAGCTTGGGTAAAACATATGAACTTGAATTCAGGTTGCCACCAACACGTACTGAAAATTTGTTGCGAGATAGATCAAGGTTTGCTAGATTCACAAAACTTTGAATCTTTTCTAGTTGAAAAGTGCCACAGAACAAGTTGTCAGAGAGCAAGAGAGTTTGAAGGTTGTGAAGGTGGAAGAGAGAGTCAGGAATAGGCCCTTCCAGTTGATTTCTACTCAAATCTAAAGTAACAATGTTAGAGGCGTTTACAATGGGAAGTGAGCCTGTGAAGAAGTTATAGGACAGGTCGACATAAACTAGTTGAGTTAGGTTAGCAAAAGAGGATGGAATGGGTCCAATGAAACTGCAAAAAGACATATCTATAGACTTGAGAGACCCATTTGGACTAAATGGTGGAATGATTCCACTGAGCTCATTATTTCCAAACAAATCAAGGATCTGCAAATTGGGTAACTGGAAGATTACCTCTGGGAAATGACCTTTCAGTCTGCATTTATAAAGACTCAAGGTGGTCAAACTTGTGAAATTTGCGAAGTAGCTCAGATCAGTTGTTGAAAGATCGACACCATCAAGATAGAGCTCTCTAAGCCCTGTTAGATTTTGTAGAAACATCTCCAAGTTCGGGTCCTCAAGAAATAGAGGAGGCAAGACCCAATAATAGTTGGAGATATCGAGACTAAGCAATTTCCTCAAGGACGAAATCTCAACTGGAACCTGCCCAGAAAAACCAGCATATGACAAATTCAAGTGTGTCAAAGAAGTGAGATTGTGAATCCCTCTTGGAATGTGAGAGTGGCTGAACCCATTGTAGGCCAAGTTGAGCTTCTCCATATACTGGAATCGGAAGAGACTTGATGAATTCCCGATTCCACCAGAAATGGCCTCATCATCCAGCTGCAAGCTTATCACATGGCCACCACCGTCGCATTCCACACCGTGCCAGTTGCAGCACTCATCCATTTGATTCCAGAACACCAGTTTTTCTGAAATGAAAGAATCAAATATCAGTTCACTCTTGAGCTGAAGCAACAAGCTTTTCTGATGATCAAGACACTGAGTGTGGGAATGAGTGAAGATAATTGATGAAAGTAGAGAAGTGAAGAAAAGCCAAGAAGGTGGCATTTTAAGAAGAGGATGGTTGTGTGCAGCACAGCAATGACATGTGTTATCTTAAATTGCCACCGGAAAGACTGGTGTCGTAAATGTTTTCAAAGAAAAATGAGGCTCGCTCGGCAAATTCCACAATTGACTGACTTTTGTATTGTAAAGAAGAGGATGGTTGTGTGGAAAGTAGCAGCAACGACTTATGTGGACTTAAAACTGCCACTCGAAAGACTGTTGTAATAAATGTTGACAAAAAGAAAAATGAGATTTTCTTAGCAGATTCCACAATCTGCCGTAAATTTCACTTCATTTAGTAAATAACTTCTCGTATCAAGCACTTACAGTTCCTACAAAAATATAATTTTGATATAACTAAAAAATAATAATGTTAGGTGCACTAGCATATAGTGAGAAAAGTTTCAATTGAGGCAACTGCTTTTAGTTTTTGTTGTTGTTTATTTGGAGAATGGAAAAGAAAGGAGTGTTAGTGGCCACCATTTTGATTTTGGCGGTGGTCGATTTCATCATTTCTTGTTTATCATCATCATCATTGAGCTCTTGCCTTTCTTTTTACTTTTTCTTTCTAAGTCGACGGGATTTTCTTTCTCCAATTACATAAGATAATGCTTTATATATCTTCAACCCGCGTTAACTATTCTTGATTTACTTACAATTTAAGTGTAAATTACCTATCCTCCATTAATATTTTTCTTTGAAGACTAAGAGATTTAAAAACGTTTATGATAGAATTTAGTGCCCGAGTTTAACACAATGGTGTCAAAGATAGTAAAACACAAAAGTTTGACATAAGTAAATCAAAGTATTTTAATACACGCGGAAGCTAAAGAGTTTGACACAGCGGAATTAATTTTTCGAAGGTTTATAAATCATTAACACTCGAGAGCCACACGGCAAATAGTTTTCACTTTTCAAAACAAGGTTCTTACAAGTGAAGAACAAAATACTAAACAAGATAGAAATTTTCCTAAGTTCACTCCTTAGAAAAATTCCTACGAAAAACAATCAAACACAAAATCACACGATACAACCCAACTGCTCCTCCACCGTAGGATTCACTCTCCGGAGATGGATTCCACAACTCGATTGTAGTCTTCGTGCGCTTGATGAATGATTGGAGAAACGATTCAGCCTAGAGCTCGTATGAATATGTGTCTAACCTCTAAAACTCTACATCTCTAGTCTTCTTCGTCTTGTATTTATAGAATTTGGAGCACACGAGCACTTCTTCCACTACTTGACAATGGATCGTGTCTTCTTCCACGTATTTATCTGTTCATACAACAAAAATGAACTCCCACTAACTCACGTGGAGGTAAATAAAGATGTAGAGGTGCTCCCTTGATCACTGCTTTTTCTAAACAGATTAATTGCAATACAGTGGCCAAATAAATTTATAAAACCCTAAGGTTATCGATCCAGGGGAATTGTGTGGGGAAAATACCTTATGTACTAATTATGGTTCTAAAATCTATTGTTTGAGTGATTCAAATCAGGTTTTGGTTTTGTAAAAGTAAAGAGAACAATACTGAAAATTAAAGGTTTTGAAATCAAATATAAAGAGGCACAGATTCTAGGGAAGAAGTCTTATTATAGATAACATGTAGGAATCAATTAATTCAACGGGTGGATTACTGCAAGAATGCTATATTTCCTTGTTTGGCAAATATAACCTAGATTACTAATTAGTGATTATCTTCGCTCGGTCTCAAATACACCAAATTAGTTAATCCGATAAGCAAATCAGTTCAATTCCTACAATCTAGTACATCTGTTTGGATAGTGTAGATGTATCATGCATTCCTAATCCCACTATTAATATTCACCTTCCGGTCCTTCTATCAATAGCTAGACATCTAAATTAATCGTCACCTCTCGGTCCTTGAATTAATCTAGAATTATAGAATAAAAATTAGGAATCATGAACCCAATTAATTAATCCTAACATGCACCCATACTAATATTCAAACCCTAGAACCCGCTAGGGTTTCTAGCCACTCATCGCAGATAGAAATCCAAAAGAAAACATATTGAATTGCATAAACATAAAGAACTTACTAGAAAATGAAGGGTTTCTTGGTTTCCCAAGTCTTCAAACTCTAAAAACTAAATTGCAGAATGAAAATATGAAAAGGAATGAATAATAGTCGAGTTTTTGGAGGTATTTAAAGAGGGGAAGGTGTATCCTATCAAATCTGGGACTAAAGATATGATAAATCTCGAATTTGGCAGATTTCTCGCGCCAGACTCCAGTCGATCGACCCTCAAGTGGAGTCGATCGACTCAGTTATTTCTCCGGCGTCCCTTCTGCGCGGTCTTACGGTTTTGGCCATAACATCCTCTCCCGAACTCCGATTGAACCGATTCCAGTTGCGTTGGAAAGATAATTCAAAGATCTTTCTATTTGCATGCTCCATTAGCTCGGATTCCAATTGTGGAAGAATTCGTGACTGTTCCTTTGAACATCATCTGCTTTCGGTACGGGTTTCCAATGAATTTGGCCTAAAACCTATGAAAACACACCATAACCCGCATAACACCACCAAATATCGATTCATGCACATAATATACATATAAACTCAATAAAAGTACATAAAATAGTAGAAAATAAAATAGATAAGCGAGTAAAATAATGAGCTTACCAAACCCCCCAAACTTGAACGTTTGATTGTCCTCAATCAATAGGCAAGAAAGAAATCAAAAGATCATGTAGTTAAAGTGCAATGCCTCACAAGATTCGTCACATTCAAGAATCAAAAATCTACTACACACAAGCAATTTGAAAGAGGAAGAAAATCCATCAATTGTGGAAGAACTCACGGGAAGTGTATCGTTCAACGCTCAAGTGTTTAAGATATAGATGAAAGCACTCAACAACATGTATGAAGAAATTTCTACCATAGGCTTGCAAATTTTCTAATATCTCCACTGCTAGAATGTGCACACAAATCTAGGATCAAAAAGGACTTTCAATAGGTTGTAATGTAGGCTTTTTGTGAAAGGTAAAGAAATATGGCCAAGTGACTAAAATCAATTGAGTTGTACACCCTCAACCAATCTAAACCACCATCTAAGTTCATTCACCCTTCTCCTCAAATACATCATGACATACAACTTTTTCTAGCTCATTTTGAATCTCTTATGCTCCTTACATGATTTTGTATTCTTTTCTTTTCAGAGAGCTTATGAGAATTCTAATTATTTCTTTGAGCTTCTTTTTCACACATCTTTTCACCACTAATTTATAATTTCTTATCTTCATCTCACTTTCAATCAACCCCATATACCACAACTCAAGACATGAGCGAAACCAATACTTCTTCTTAATCTCATAGACAAGGAAAGAAAATTTTTGTATAGGCTCAAAAGTGGCTAACTAGGGAAAATTTAATGTGAAGGGACAGTGTTTAGGGAATTGGGCTATCAAAGATGGCCTAAGATCATCTCCTAAACTTGTGCACACTATGCAGTCTCAACAAAGAAAATAGGCAAGTTCTAGAGAAATAAAAACGCACATGTGAATCTCACATTAAACGAAATTAAGGCTCAAATTCTCACACAAGGGTTTAAGATTTTCTTCCACAGTCAATTTCAAATCAGCTCAATCAGCATGCAAGTGTAAGTGTCAAATTAATCATATCATGCGGTATTCTACATTCATAGGCATCTAACCACAATCACAATCAATTCAAACTCAACCCTCAATCGATTCTAATCTCACAATCTCATTTGGGTTATATCAAAACTCAAAAATTTTCCCCAAAAAATAGCATAAATAAAATAAAATAAAAAGTTAAAGACGGAAAGCAAAATAAGGATAGAACGTTCCATCTCTTGTCCACATCCCCCCAAACTTATTTCCAACTCGAAGAGTGGAATAAGTTTGAAAATCAGACAAAAGAAGGAACGATACCTGGTAGTTGATCTCAGACATCAACTTTTTATCCTCCCGACGTCTTCAAACTTCGCACGACGTGAATTAGAGGCTGTTAGCACTTCGCGTCGACCGACATTGGATGGCGTCGATTGCTGGGAAGCCTTCTTGCGATCCTCTCTCGGATCAAGTGTATTCCGCCGGCTGCCTGCTATTAAGTGCGCTATTTCGTTCACTTATCTATGGATTTTCTCGTTGTTTTGATAGAATTAGGGTGTGTTTACTTTAAATTCTGAGCATCGCATGACTGTTGTACCTAATTTGTTTGTCATGCTGAAAAATACAGGTTTTTGGAGTGAAAATCGGCTAAGTCTGGAAAATAGCCGTTTGGTGGAGTGCTCTGTTTCGATCGACAGACATTGTGTCGATCGAAACAGAGGCGGGTGAAAAATCGAGTTTTCGGTGAAGTTGCAGAGCGATCGACAGAAGCTGAAGCCCCGTCGATCGACAGAAATTGTGTCGATCGACAGGGAGGATCGAAGTGAAGGATCGAAAGAGCTTCGGCAGGGTCGAGTTCGAGGCACCCATTTCGATCGACGGGATTGGTGTCGATCGAAATTCGGGACGGACTGCTGGAATTTAATGCTTTTAATTTATTTCCATGTTGGGACAATTAGACCTAGTATATATTATTATGTTTAGGCAATTTTTGCCATTCATGCCACTTTGGAGACTTGAACCTTAGAGTTTTTCTTGTTCTTGAATTGCTTTCGAATTGTGGTGAGGATTGTACTCGAACCTTTGAAGATTCGATGCAATTACAAGGCTTGTATTCTCTATGAAGTTCTATTACAGGTTTTATCCTTTCATGATTATGTT
>JAPKLW010002656.1:0-10719 GCA_026898455.1 Plectranthus barbatus | reverse complement strand
CAACGAGAAAATCCATAGATAAGTGAACGAAATAGCGCACTTATCAACTCCCCCAAACTTGAACCATTGATCGTCCTCGATCAAAACACCAAAAGAAACTCAAATTCATGCAAACAGAGATGTGCAAGGCCTCACAAGATTCATCACAATCTAAGTACACTCTCCTCCAAAAGATAATGCAATCAAAATCCAATCCAAATCATCAACTGTTTCGGGAAGAACCTCACAGATAGACAGAATTTTATCAATCACTCATCACTCAAGTGTTCAGGACATGTGTTTCACTCAATTCCAAGTAATACAGTTTTCTTAACCATAAGTTTGGCAAATTTCTCATCTCTCCACTGCTTAGAAAGTAAACAACTCGGTGAATCAAAAAGGTCTTTAGTTTGGTTGTAATGAGGCTTTTCTAGAAGGTAGGTCGTTTTGGGCTGAGTGACTAGCACACTTATGATTTTACAACTTCCTAACTGTCAACCCACATCACATCATCTCCTCAATTTTTTTCTTTTCTATACTTGCATTATTCTCTCTTTTTTCTTTTTTTTTTCTTACTACAAATTCAACCCACATCAACACTTTCTTTTCAACATCTTTCTTTCTCTTTTCTCTTTTTTTTTCATAAGTTAGCTCATATCCATCCACATTCATATTCTCAACAAACCACAGGCTCATAATCAACTACCCTCTCAATTTTCCAATTCAATCCACAATTGGCTCACTAGATCACATCCTAAATCAAACAAAGAATTTCTGGCTCAAAGTGGCTACAAGTGGTCATTTATAGGGATAGTGTTTGGGGTAAGGCTAAGAAAAGAGATGCCTAAGATCATCTTCACCAAGTCCTACATCAATACAGTCTCGAGAGAGAAATAAGCCAAATTCTAGAATCCAACTGCAAACTCGATCACACATGAAAGAAGTATTTAGGCACAATTCTCACTTTGTTTATTTGTTCTTCCCTAACAGTATCCAATTCAAACCAGATAAATCAAGCAAAATCCAACATCAGAGAGCAACTTATCATGCGGTATTCTCCTATCATTGGCTACTCATCATGCAATTCTAATTGTCTCAATCTCAGTACAGACCAATCATCAATCAAACAAGTTCATATCAAGGGAAGGAAGAGTACACAATCTCAAGTTACACTTAATGGATTCTGAACTAAGAACAAATACATGGAAAATAACAAATACATCAGAAATACCTAACTAAAGCAATTACAACTGAAAGTAAATAAAGTACAGGGAAAAATAACTGAAATACAGGGAAATGAACTGAAATACATCAACAGAAATAAACAGTAAATGATAAAGGATTCCATCTCCACAAGTCATCCTCCCCCCAAACTTATTCAGTACGAAGGGAAGAATAAGTTTGAAAGTCAGCTTGTAGGAATGGAATCTAGACCTCATTCCCGCGGTGGTGGACTTGGAGTACGATCTGCCCTCCTGTTCCGGTGCCCATAGCGCACAGCTGGCTCAAACATCGCGAAGTGGTCCTCCATCTGGCGAGTCAAATTGGCAATGGCAGTGTTGTGGGCCGTGTTGTAGTCTGCCTGCTGCCTCCGGATGTCGGCAAGCAGTGTATCCTGCACCAGCTGATGATCGCGGACCTCTCGGAGCTCGGTGCAAAAACTGCAAAAATTTGCCCGCTGCTCCTGCATGAATTGGAGAAAGGGACTCCAATCCAGAACTGAGGAGGAAGCGCTAGTGCCGGCATAAGATGTGGAAGGTCTATCCCCGCCCCCTGCAAGAAATGGAGGGGCATCAAAACGGGGCGGGGCGCCTTTCTGCTGCTCCGCCCATCACCGCTCCACGACGATTCTCTCGGCCTCCTCCTCGCGGGTGCGAACCCGCTGATCAGGTGTTGTGCCGGGACGGTGTGCCAGTCGGTAGGTAGCTGGCCCGCCCTGAGGACTGCGAGTCTGATCCATGTGAGCAGGAGTAGACATGAGTCAGTTATCCCAGAAGTCGTAGTCCGTTACGTGGGTCAGCTCGGGAGCAGGGAGAAGAAATCGGTCACCGTTGGAGAACAGAAGGAAAAGATCACCCCGGTAGGCCAACAAGAAACGGAAGTGCTCGAGCTGGGGGATCTGCAGAGTCCGGATACCCCCCAGTGGGGTGAAAGTGGCAACAGGGATCCCACAATGCCGGGCGATGGGAGTCACGAACCCTCCACACCAGAAGTCGCCCGGAGTACCACCGGTCTGCCGCTTCCAATTCTCCATGACGAACGCGGCCAAGCTGAGGTGTACGCCATTCAACATGGCCCAAAGGCAGAAAACCTCACTCCCCCGGGCCTTCCTGTGCTCATTTCTGCCGAACACAGAAAGCCCAAAAATCTTCTAAATATACCGGAGCACCGGGTTGTCTATGGCAGTGACCTTCATGTTGGCCTTGCTGAAGTGGGCTGGGTCGGCGGAACTAGAAATGGATGGCCAGAACTCCCCAATCTGGAACTCGGGCGGCTCATGGTACAAGCCCCCCGGTTCACACCTAAAAATCCGGTCCAACTGCCGTCTGCTGAGCCGGTAAGGAAGCCCCCGGAGCTGGAATTGGATGCCATTTGGCTCGATAGGGCCTTGGCTGTGTGGCGGCTCAATGATATGCACTGAAGCAAAGAACTCCAGAACCAACGACGGATAAGTGGGCCACTGCTGGGTGATGAAATGCCCCCAGCCGCATCGGGCAAATAGTGTCTGCACATCAGTCCCGAGACCCATCTGTATCAGGTCATCGGCATCCGGGTACTATGTTGGCTTCACGGTGAAGCGCTGCATGGTCTCGAAGCGCCGCACGTGATCGGCAAATGCGAACTCTGGCACCCAACCAGGCTGCTCCTCTGGGACTAATACCTGGGCATGCTCCTCTTCGCCCCCAGACGCCGTATCCTCATGCATCTCCTCATCGGAACCCGGGACATACTCCTCGTCATACGATGCCATCTGCAGCTCTCTACAAAAATAATACCATAATCAGTACAAGGAAGCACTAAGAAAGTAACCTACTCCCCCAAACTTGCCTAGTGCAAGTAAATCCAACAAAATCAAGCATAATCAAGCATGCCCATGACCAATTAACCACCCAATCATGCAATTTCATACCACACCCTAGTGCAAAACAACAACAATAAGCACAGAAGCCACAAAGTACACATGGGGGATGCAGAAACCAAGCAACAGTAAAGGGGGTTGTGTATGAATCAAAATCTCAAAATAGAACCACAAGTAGGCATGCCCAGTCCAATTTGACCACCCAATCATGCAATTAACATCAAAACCAAGTGCAAAATGTAACTCATAAAGCAATGCAAGCAAAATTTGCAATTTGGAGAGTTTAAAATCGTGCAACAGTAAAGGGTGTACAAATTGGGGTGCTCAATTCCTCAAAAATCCATAATAATCAACAAATAAGCCACAAGGAACTCACATCGACTCTCCTACAACTTAGAACGAACCATAGTAGCCCGATATATGTAACAAATTGAAGTAATTTCAACAATTAAACCAAATCACAAAAAGGAGCAAAAACTAGGGCTCAAATTTCATGAAGTCCATAAACATACAAGGAAAATGAGAACAAATAAACAAAGGAAGAGATGGGTTCGAGTTTACCTTGTCGGAAGTGGAGAGGGAGGGGCGCAATTCGATCGAGGGGGTTGGGCGAGCGTGCGTGTGTCGAAGGGGGGAGAGAATTAGAATGAGAAGGGAGTCTGTTCGAATGGTTTATTAAAGCAGCAGTCGCGCATCTGTTTCGACCGACAGGCATGCTGTCGATCGACAGACGCGCAAATAATTTTATTTTTTTTAATAGAAAATTCGAATAAATACATGCGGGAATAAATTTGAAATTAAACAAAATTGTGTCGATCAACACACATGCAGACTTGACAAAACAATAAGGGTGGAACCCTTGTCGATCGACAGACATTCTGTCGATCGACACACCCCTTTTTTTTATGTGTCGATCGACGCAATCTCTGTCGAGCGAAACAGAGGCTGCAATTTTCTGGACGATTTTAAAGACTGAAAATTTTTCTAAGGCATGGAAAAAAACTGACTCTAAAACTGAAATAAAGCAATAAAACGATGGGTTACCTCCTAACAAGTGCTTAACTTAACGTCGTTAGCTCGACGATACCTCAGATCATGGCCGGTTCAGTTAGTGCACCTCCACTTTTCCAATCTGCAACGGGCTATAATATCTCTTGACATGATTTCCATGGACCTTGAAGATGTTCCCATCCTGACCAGCTAGCTCCACCACACCATTGTTAGTGATATTGACCACAGTATATGGTCCGGACCACTTGGATTGCAGCTTCCCGGGCATGAATCGGAGACGGGCATTGAAAACCAGAACAAGATCTCCTTTGTAGAATTGTCGCCTCTTCAGGCCTTGGTCATGGAATCTCTTGGCTCGGAGCTTGTAGATCATCGAATTCTCGTAGGCCTCCTCTCTAAACTCCTCCATCTCATTCAGATATGCAGCCCGGCTTTCAGCAGCAGCCTTCCAGTTCAGATTCAGCTCCTTCATGGTCCTCCATGCCTTGTGCTCAAGCTCCACAGGAAGATGACAGGACTTACCATAGACCAACTGGAATGGAGACATACCAATCGGGTTCTTGAAAGCAGTGCGGTAAGCCCACAGCGCATCATCGAGCTTGAATGCCCAATCCTTCTTCATCTTGACAGTCTTCTCGAGGATCCCCTTAATTTCCCTGTTCGACAACTCAGCGAGGCCATTCCCTTGGGGGTGGTATGGAGTGGTAACCCTGTGCTTAACACCATAGCGAGCAAGAAGAGCAGTAATAGTACGATTACAAAAATGGGAACCACCATCGCTTACCAACGCTCTCGGAGTGCCATAGCGAGTCACCACATGCTTCTGGAGGAAGTTCACCACAACTTTGGCATCATTGGTGGTAGTAGGAATGGCTTCCACCCACCTAGAAACATAGTCAACAGCCAAAAGAATGTAAGTATACCCCCCCAAAGGTGGGAAGGGTCCCATAAAATCTATCCCCCAAACATCAAAAATTTCGACCTCTACCACTGGAGTTTGGGGCATCTCACTCTTCTTTGAAATATTACCCATCCTCTGACACCTGTCACAGTTAGACACAAAAGCCTTGCAGTCTCCATGGATGGTCGGCCAGTAGAACCCACTAGAAAGGACCTTGCAGGCGGTCCGGTTGGCAGCAAAGTGGCCACCGCTCGGAGAGGAGTGACAAGCCTTGATGATCTTGAAAAACTCAGGCTGAGGCACGCAGCGGTGGATAATCGTATCGGCACATCGGTGCCATAGGTACGGGTCTTCCCAATAGTAGAACCGGACCTCCGTCAGAAATCTCTTCCTTTCCTGCGGGGTAGACTACGGAGGGGGAACTCCACTCACCAAGTAGTTGGCATAGTCAGCAAACCAAGGAGTCTTGTTGAAGTAGTACTCCTTGAGGTCCCTATCTCTGCATACAAAGACCTGTTCATCAGGGAAGGTCTCTTTGATCCTCATCTTCTGGTCATCCCCTTCAGCCGGGTGTTCCAATCTGGAGAGATGGTCGGCAATCACATTCTCATAGCCCTTTCTGTCATTGATCTCCACATCGAACTCCTGAAGCAACAGGATCCATCTGATCAATCTGGGCTTAGCATCCTGCTTGGCAAACAAAAACTTTATGGCGGCATGGTCAGTATAAACAACAGTTTTCGACCCTATCAAATAAGGCCGAAATTTATCAAAGGCATACACAACCACCAACATCTCCTTCTCCGTAGTGGTGTAATTGCATTGGGCAGGGTTCATGGTCTTGCTAGCATAATGAATGACATGGACGAGCTTCCCCTTCAGCTGTCCTAGAACCGCTCCAACTGCGAAATCGCTGGCATCACACATGAGCACGAAGGGCTCATCCCAATCCGGAGAAGTGAGAACTGGAGCAGTCACCAATGCTTTCTTCAACTGCTTGAAAGCCTTTAAGCACTCTGCATCAAAAACAAAAGAAACATCTTTCTCAAGCAGATTACAAAGGGGTCTAAAAATTTTTGAAAAATCCTGAATAAATCTGCGGTAGAACCCGGCATGGCCTAGGAAACTCCGAACTCCCTTCACATTGAGTGGTGGCGGCATCTTCTCAATTGTTGTGATCTTGGCCTTGTCCACTTCCAAACCTTCAGAAGACACTCGGTGTCCTAGCACGATCCCTTCCTTCACCATGAAGTGGCACTTCTCCCAATTCAGACACAGGTTTGTCTCAGCACACCTCTCCATCACTGTAGCCAAATTCTGCAAACAAGCATCAAACGAGCTACCAAAAACAGAGAAGTCATCCATGAAAACCTCCATAATGTGCTCAATAAGATCATGAAAAATAGACATCATACACCTCTGAAAAGTAGCAGGTGCATTGCACAAACCAAAAGGCATTCGCCGGTAGGCAAATACTCCATATGGGCAAGTGAAGGCCGTCTTGTGCTGATCTTTCGGAGCCACTGCAATTTGGTTATAACCAGAATAACCATCAAGGAAATAGTAATAGGGATAACCTGAGAGTCTGTCAAGCATCTGATCGATGAAGGGGAGAGGGAAGTGATCCTTGCATGTGGCGGCATTCAGAGCTCGGTAGTCGATGCAAAACCGCCATCCTGTGACTGGTCTCGTCGCCACCTCTTCGCCATCTTCATTTTTCACAATTTGCATTCCCTCCTTCTTGGCCACAACCTATGTCGGACTCACCCATTGACTGTCGGAGATGGGATAGATCATCCCATTGTCTAGAAGCTTCAGTACTTCCTTCTTCACGACCTCTTGCATGGCGGGGTTGAGTCTTCTTTGAGCTTGTATCTTTGGCTTAGCCTCTTCTTCTAGATTAATCCTGTGCTGGCATATGGTTGGACTGATTCCTTTGATATCTGCCAATATCCATCCGATAGCTGACTTGTGGTCCCTCAAAACTCGGAGCAACTTTTCCAACTCTGTAGAATAAAGAAAAGAAGAGACAATTACAGGATAAGTATTGTCAGGACCCAAATAAGCATATTGTAAATGAGAAGGAAGAGGTTTCAGCTCCAAAACAGGTGGTTCGGGTTGTTTTTCAGCCTCGGGTATGGCTGTGTTGGTCGACACAGTCACTCTGTCGGTCGAAACAGAGGCTACTTCTTTCTTCTTCTTTCTCCTGGACTGCCTGTCAACCGGTTTGATTTTTGCAGATGTGTCGGTCGACACCCTCCCTGTCGAGGCAAATTTCCTCCTTTCGACACTCCACTTCTGTCGAGCGAAACAGAGGCATCAGCTCGAGCTTTTTCTGCTTCTTTTACAAACTGAATTGGCAGAGGCTCCCGTTTGTTCTCTTTTGCCCTAGGTAGTTCTTCCTTCACATCTAACTCCATAATAAAATCCAGAAGCTCGTCACAGGCTTCATCAAGTTCTGAAAAAGAAAATAAGGAGTGGTGAAGACATTGCTCTAGATAATCAGTTTCAGAATGAATAGAAAGTAAAGGAGAAGAAATCACCGGATCAAAAGTGTCTATCGCATGGCATTCTTCTTTGTAACTTCCATCATTGTGTTTTTGCATGGACTTGAAAATATCGAAGGTCACAGAATCAGCGGAATGTTGTCGACTCGGAATGTCAGTTTTCCTTCTCGAATATCGATCAGGGCTCCTCCGATCCTCAGAAACGATCTCCCCAGAATCAGCGGAATGTTGTGATCCTCCTCCATGTCCAAAACCACAAAGTCAGCCGGGAGTATGAAATCCTTGACTCTCACTAAGACATCTTCCACAATTCCTCTAGGATAAGAAATCGATCTATCAGCCATCTGAAGCGTGATGGTAGTCGGCTTGATATCACTAATCTCTAGCCTCTTGAATATGGACAACGACATCAGATTGATGCTTGCTCCAGAATCGCAAAGCACCTTGCCGAATGTCTCTCCCCCGATAACACAGGAAATTGTAAAGGAACCCGGATCTTCTCTTTACAGAGCCAGCTTCTTCTGGATGATGGCACTGCATTCCTCAAACAGGTTCACGGTCTCGTGCTATAGCATAGGTCTTTTCTGAGCGACCATATCCTTTAGGAATTTGATGTACCCGGGCATCTCCTGCAGAGCTTCTACGAGAGGAATATTGATGTGCACCTTCTTCATGTTCTCTAAAAATCGTGCATACCTCTCATTCACCTTCTTCTTAGCAAATTATTGCAGATACGGCATCGGGGGCAGCTTATCTCCGGAATTTGGCAGCTGTGTCGGTCGACTGGGATCCTATCGGTCGACAGGATTCCCTGATTCCAGTTCCTTTCCTGATCCTCTATTTCGATCGACAGAATTCCTATCGATCGAAACAGAGTCTTCTGCCTCGGGTTCCTGCTCCTTTTCACTCCCTTCTTTGGCCTCAGATTTGGCCCCTTTCTGTTCGGGTCCTTTGTAAGACTTTCCACCTCTCAAAGTGATGGCATTGACCTGATTTCTCTGATTCTTCAGGTTTGCCTGAGTGTTGCTCGGTAGTTGGCCTTGTTTATGTTGTGCTCCAAGAGATGCAGCAATCTGACTGACCTGTGTCTCTATGATCTGAGCATGTTTCTCCACTCTATCAACTTTGGAGTTGATTCCTTCCACTTCTTTCTCCAAATTTCCAACTCTCTTGTCGGACCCTTGCATGAACTTGGCTAGGATTTCCTCAAGGTTCAACTTCTTCTTTGGCTCAACAATTTCTCCATTCTCCACATTGAATCCAGCAGGAGGTTGCTTGGCAGCATCAGGATTTGAATATGAGAAACCTGGGTGATTCCTTGCTCGGTTGGGATTGTAGCCTTGATTGTAGTTCTGATTGTAGCCCTAATTTTGTGAATATCCCCCTCGGTTATTGTTCTGATAACCACCTTGTTGGACAAAGTTAACATCAGCGGCGGCCACCTCACTAGAAGAAGACGGAACTGGATCGATAGCAGCAACGGTTCGTCCAGATTCCAACTTAGCAAAATCCTCTCTCAACTTCTTGATCTCCCCCAACAAATCTACCTCAGGTGTAGCTACCTTCTCCACAGCGTTGACTGGTTCCTTACGGCTGCTAGACTATCTTTGACTATTGTTGGCCATCTTCTGAAAGAAATCCATAGCCTTTTTGGGGCCCTTGGTCATGATAGAGTCCCCCAATGTGGAATCCACCAGTTCGACGGTCCTTTCATTCAATCCTTCATAAAAAATCTCAGCCTGATCAGCTAAAGATAACCCGTGGCCAGGGCACACTCTCAGCAACTCCTTGTATCTCTCACACGCCTCATGAAAGCTCTCATCATATCTCTGAGAAAACCGGTTGATGTCCTTCTTCCTTTGTCTGATGACACTGGGAGGGAAGAAATTCACGAGGAAAGCATTCCTCAACTCCGTCCAAGTACTAATGTGAGTCTTATCCAGGGCATAAAACCAAGATTGAGCTTTATCACGCAGAGAGAAGGGAAAAAGTACTAATGTGAGTCTTATTCCTCAACTGTGTTGCATAGCATGATGAACTTATCCAGATTAGCATAGGGGTCTTCAGTAGGTCAGCCCCCATATTGGTTCTGCTGAACCATCTGCACCAAACCCGTCTTCAGCTCAAAATTGTTGGCATTGATGCCAAGGCTGAAATCATTCTCCTAAAACCTAGGCCGGTATCTTTTTTGAATGGCATCTTCATCCTCGTCAGCATTAAATCTGGGCTCGGCTTCATCATCCTCTTCATCTGAGGGATCTTCCTATCGATCTATGTGGTCGGCTCTTTCTTGCTCCAGTATCCTCATGCGCTCACGCATGGCGTGCATCTCTCTCAATAACTCAGCAGTCTGCTCTGGAGTGAGGTTGGGAATATTCTGTGGATTTCCTTCAGCCATTTTATTGATTGTACTGCTGGAAGCGACTTCCTCACGGTTTCTCCTACTGTTGTTTCTTCTACACGTAGCCTCAATCTCATGGTCAAAGGGAATCGGTGCCTTACCACTTCTCCTTGTGTTCATAAACTACCTGAAAATAATCAAGGGAAAAGTGAGTGCTCACAGAACAGCGAATAAACTGAAATAAATCGACTAACACACGAATTAAACAACAAAATTGAAATTTTTTGGAAAACGAGTTCTCTGTCGATCGACAGGATTAATTTCGATCGACAGGATTTCTGTCGGTCGAAACAGAAAGTGAAATTAAAGAAAAACTGGCGAAATTTTTAAGGAAAATAATAAGGAAATTTTGCAAAACTGAATGGGAAATTAAAATTAAATTTACAACTTAAATCAACAAACCTAAACAGATTCAATAACAAGATTGTTCTTAACAATCCCCGGCAACGGCGCCAAAATTTGATCACTAATTTTTGTTAATGATTTTTTATAGAATAGTGACAAGTTAAAATTATCGTTCCCACAGAGATTGTAAAAGCGAACACCTCATGTACTGAATCATTTGTTTTCGGTTTGCTGTCTAAGTAAATAGAAATTGAAGGGTTTTGAGATTTAAAACTAAATTTGCAAGACAATTAAATTTAAAGCAGGGAATTAAAATTGGGATTTAAAACACTAGAAAAAAGATCAGATTCCAGGGCAAGTTCATGTCAAGGATAGCATGCAAGGAAATTTCATCGATCAATTTAAAATAAAGATTTGGTAAAACATCAGAAAGATATTACAAATTCCTAGTTAAGGCAATTCATAAAGTAGATCATCAATTTCCTATATCCTTTCG
>JAPKLW010002655.1:34481-73040 GCA_026898455.1 Plectranthus barbatus | reverse complement strand
AGATCGCATAGATGTAACATTACGGTCTGTAGGAGGGGAGCAGTTGGTAGAACAGTTTAAGAATGGACCTTTTGGGAACTTATTAAATTGGAAAAAGCAGGGTCCAAGTGCATCTCAAGCACTTTTAGAATTATTCAGTTACCAAATTAGATCTCCTAACCCATCTGAATTATGGTTTTTAATTGGTGGTCAGCCTATTAGATTTTCAGTGACGGAGTTTGCCCTAGTGACTGGTTTTATGTTTGGATCTAGTAGTTTTGATGTTGCTGGACATTATGACCCATCTAGTACTACAGTGTATGTACAGTTTTGTGGTTCTAGGTCTATCACTGCGAGGGATTTGTTAGGCATATTCAAGGATAAGAGAGTAGATACAAATAGACACGACTTGTACTTGAAGGTGGCTAATCTACTAGCATTATGGTACTTCGTACTTGGGTTTGCGGAGATGCGCAAGATTGAGCCCTGGATGTATGAATTAGTTGATAGGTGGGATATTTGGTGTGGATTTCCAAGGGGTGCATACGCGTATCAGTCTTTACTTCATTATATCGCGTACGTTCCCACCACAGTTGCAGAACTTGGTCAAAGCTTTCATCTCGGTGGACCGATCTGGGCTTTGCAGGTAAATTATTATAACTTTTATTGCTTCATTGTTGCGAGATAATTTTAATTAACTAGGACATTTAATTGTGTAGGTGTGGTCTTACGAGGCCATTCCGAAGCTGGCAGCTGAATGTTGTACAGTCAATACACCGATTCGTATTCCAAGATTTTTGAATTGGAAGTTCAACAGGCCAGAGGTTAAGAATTGGAGTACTTTTTTTGCTGATCCGAATGTAAGTAATTTCGATAAATATTTTTAGATTTTTAAATATATTTACTTACAATTGTGTTTCTTATTGCAGCTGGCATCCTTGCCTTTTTTATATGCTTCTGCTGATGAGGAGCGCACTGCATATTATTTGTCTAGTCAGCAAGATAATCCCATTGGCGTTGCATTTCACATGCCTGAGAATCCAGTACGCCCAACCAGAAGACGAGATGACGGTCTCCCTGTTCTGTTTCGTCGAGCAACCCATGCAGGAGGAAGTGGAGATGGTGATGAGGGGCGACATGATGATGAGGGGCCTCATGCTGATTTTGGGTCTACTGCTGGTCATGAGGATGTACATCATGACGATGATGATGATCAGGGTCAAAATGTGAGTGGAGGGCCTCGTGAGGGAGGACATGAGGAGCCACATGACTCCAGAGGATCTCGTAGGCGCAGTCGTTCGACCCGACATGGTTCTTCATCCAGTGGATCCTCTGGTGATTATAGGAGATTTCGTGGATCACGGAGATTGTTTGTGATGATCCGAGATGCTGTTACTGCTGCGGTGAATGCTGCTGTTCCCGCTGCGGTTGATCGTGCATTCCGTACCTATGGTTGTAGACGAGATGATGTTGGCGAGTCTAGCCAGAGTAGGAGCCGAAGACGTGAGATGGAGAGGGTGCCGGATCAGGTTCCGGAGCAGGACCAGGATCAGGATCAGGATCAGGATCAGCCGCCAGTGCGTGAGCACCGCAGGCATAGTTCAGTAGAGACTGGTCGGCGTAGCAGGTCCAGTTCGGCTGGTCATGAGCGTCGCAGACATAGTTCGGCGCAGCCACTAGATATACCCTCTCCGAGCGCTTTTGGGATACCCGGGACTACAGCCACTCCGAGTCAGTTAGCTATACCCGGGACTTCAGCCCCCCCGAGCCATGTTGATATACCCGGCAGTTCAACCACTCCGGGACATTTTGATATCTCAGAGTTTGTATCCAGCCCCGCCAGCACTTATAATAGAGAGCTAGCATTGCTCGTCAGAGACGATGATGTTCTTGAGGTATTTTCTTATAAGTTATTTATTTATTAGTAATTGATGACATTAACTTTATAAAGTGTTGTGTAGGTTGGAGATGGTCGTCCGTGGAGAAT
This sequence comes from Plectranthus barbatus, assembly GCA_026898455.1. Lineage (NCBI taxonomy): Eukaryota > Viridiplantae > Streptophyta > Magnoliopsida > Lamiales > Lamiaceae > Plectranthus > Plectranthus barbatus. Next base: position 71,074 of record JAPKLW010002655.1, on the reverse strand, counting down.
CACCACAGCTGAGTATTGCAGATATCATGATTGGTTACAATCTGGACAGGAATCTCGGAAGTTCAACCCCGATGGTCACGGATACGGGTTGCCAAAAGTGTGGTTCAGCCATATTGAAGACATGAATGGACGACTTGATGATACCGTGATTGAGTGGTATACACAGATAAGGCAGAAGACTGCACCACCAAGAATACGTATTGTCAGGCCTCAATTCTATGTAAGTCAATTTGATTATTATTTTTATTTGTCTTCTTTTAGGGTATTTTAGGTACTAATTGTACTTTGTTGTGTTTGTTTTTTAAGGACTTAATGAAAACTGTCAAGAGAGACGAATTTCCTCCAAGCGTCCAGAAATTTATTCGAGGGAACGACGCATCGACGTTGAAGGATTGGTTTGGAGCAGATACGGTAAGTATTATCTTCATTTATATTTTATTTATGATTAATGAAAATGTAGAAATTATTGTGATAATATTTATGATTATTTTAATTTTGCAGATTATTGTACCGTGCAAGGTTGGCACGAAATGGTACACTGTTGTCTTTCGTATTCCCAGTTGGAATTTTGAAGTGTACGATGCATACGCGCATCAGGCAGAACCGCATCAATCGCAGAAGCTACTGAGTGAGATAAGAAAAATGACTGATTGTTTTCACTGGTATCTTAAGAGACTTGGCTATTGGGATCATAACACATTGAGATTACGTGAGGCCACTGCAGGGAAGATGGATGTGACACATGTTTGGAAATTCGAGAGCAATGTTCGTCGCCTGCATGATCTGTTTGCTTGTGTGCACATCGATGAGGTAGCATTTGGGGTACCAAGCATTGCTTGGATGCATGATGTTAGGAATTACCCTAGATATAGGAAATTTCTAGCTATTCAGTTTTTCCTAAACACTGTTTGATTTTGATTGTTTTTGAACATGTTTCTATTTGTATTTGTACTTCTTTATATTATATTTAGGACTTTGGTTTATTCGTCGACAAACACTTAATTTTATTCAATACAACAAACGAGATGATGTTATTCATTACAAACAAAGTCGAAATACACTAATCGTTCGTAGTTCGATCTGGACATGTGCGCTTAGTGTGTGTTTCAGATCTGCATATACTGCATTTTTTCTTTGCGCGTTGCCTACTACTTGAAGATTGACCAATATCGGCACCCGATGGGCGTCTACGAGATCTAGGTCGTCCAGCTTGACGAGATATAATTGGAGGCAGGACACACAACGAACTTGCTTCGGCAGAAACATCCCATTCGTCTTGCGGTGGCAGTGACTGCACGACTCCACCGTATATTTCTCGCCAAGTTGATGTCTTATAGTAATGACTTACATAGTCGTACGGGTTCAACCCAACATGACTGTCACAATTATGATTAAGTTAATAACATATTTTAAAATGAAAATTAACTTAAATACGTTTACCTAATTGCAGCAACGGCATGCGAGCACGGGATGAGGTCCAGTTGCAACTCACGACAATCGCATGTGGATAACTCCAGATCAACCCTCCAAGTTCTTGCTCCTTCATTCACCTTCATTTTCATTGCTGATATGGGTACAACTGAATATGAATGCGAGAGTTCTACTAACGGTGTTAATTTTGCAACAGCTTCCTCCGTCAAGATATCCTCGCGCGCAGATGCCTTAGCTCTTTTTTCATCAAACCATTTTTCAAGAATACCTCTGTAGGTGTCAATAATAGAGCAGATTGGCAACCGTCGGGCATCCAGTAAGCGAGCATTGAAAACCTCAGCTGCATTTGATGTCAAGAAACTATATCGACGTACAGGACATTGCGATCTAGCCCATCGATCTGGTCCTACATCCAATAGTTTCTGAAAGGCTGCTGGTTTCTTCTGATTGATTCTATCCATCGCTTGTTAATATGCCACCGATCGGTAAGCGTAAGCAGCACGTTGGTACAACGCAGCAATGTCCTGACCGTACCCTGTCATTTTATTTAGAAGATGATAAAAACATAAGCCGTGTGGCACACCAGGATACACTTCACTGATCGCATTGGAGATGCTAATGTGTTGGTCAGATACAATCAGCATTTGATCTGTGCATCCAAAAGAAATCCATAATCGAGACATGAACCACTTCCAACACTCATCATTCTCGATGCTGCCGACACCAATAGCAAGTGGAAATACATGTTCGTTACCATCTTTTGTGACAGCAACAAATAAGACGCCTTTGTTTCGACCCTTCAAATGAGTGGCGTCAACAACGATAACCGGTCTTAATAACCCGTTCTGAAATGCCGTCCGTGAAACACCTAGAGCAACAAAACAATGACGAAATCTTCCATCGGAATCAATCTCCAAATCTGTTAAAGTACCTGGATTGTATTGTCTTAACACCTCCAGATATTTGGGCAGAATAGAAAAAGAATCTTCTATACCACCATAGATCATCGAAATTGCTGCATTTCGAGCTTTTAGTGCAACGCCATAGCTAGTACGGATCCCAAATGATGCCTGCAAATCCGTCATAATTTCACGGGGTTTTATAATTGATCCTTGCCGACGCATCTTTCGTGCAAAATATGCGGCAACAGCTTTGGAACGGACATTCCGGGATCTTATGCCTGCAAGATTGTTAACGCAATCATGATTACGATGGAACTTGCGTATGATCCAGCAACTACCTCTGCATGATGCCCGTATGAAGAACAAACAAGAGGCACTTCGTTTGCAAGTGTACTCAACGCGAGTACTAGATGAGCGCACCACTTTAAATTCAACACGTTGCTCCATATGCAAAAGAGATACGGCGATTAGAAGATCGTCCTTCGTATAGAAGATAGAGCCCAATGAAAGTTCCCGATCTAGTACGGCTGCAACATCTCGTACCACTGGTGACTGTGATGAATCCAACGATATAATTGGAACTAGCCAATTATTTAGATCGCCTTCAACGTGACATGAATCCGGGAGAGGATGGGTTGGCATAAGATTGGATATAAACGCACTCATTCCACCAACTGATCGGATCCATGCAGAAAACTCAGCCACTGTAAAATTCTTTAATGCATCAGAATTGATGAAATCTTCATCATCACTAGACTCCTCCTCGGATTCCTCGTCCTCCTCTTCATCATTAGAGTCAACGATATGACCCTCACCTGTTGAGTGGTGACCTGTATTTTCATTCTCCCCCTCATCCTCCTCCTCCTCGTATGGTTGCTCATATTCTTCATGGGGAGGCTCATCATTTAAATTGGGTATTTGGGAGCTCCGACTACCACCTTCTGAAGAGGTACCAAAAATCAATGAGTCCCCAAATCTTTGTAGATCTTCCAGACCTGGACTAAAATGCTGGTAAATTGGTGGACTGCTTGATGATAAGAACGGCCTGTATGGGGATGGCTCCCGATGTGAAGTCCCAACACCGGTACTCGCCGTATAATTCATAACAATATAAACATGCGGCTCCGAATAAAGAGCAACCAGTCGTTGAAGATCGAAATCCGTCACCAACAATGATTTTACAAATCTTCCACTACGTGATTTGGCAGTGTAATAAATGTTATACTCACCGTATATGAATTCCGCATCAAAAATAAGTTGAACGTTGCTTCTTAATGCGGTAATGGAAATATTGGCGATTGGTATATAAACCAATCGTTCTTGTCCCGCAATGTAGTTGCACGAGTCATCCCATTGCCCATTGTAGTGAACTATTACACTACACCAGTCCTCCATTTTCAGTAACAAGTATATTTTTTTTGATGAAGAGAGACAGAGATGAAAATGAAGAAAAATTGAACTGTGAAGAATGAAGAGAGACTGAGATGAAAATGTGTATGTCACCACCGAACTTCAGTTCAATTATATAAGTTGTAAAGAGTGTCGGCAAATACACATAAATAATTGAAATTGAAGGATATACATTTGATAAAATAAAATAATTGTGTTGATTTTAATTTTCAACAATTTCAGTGTACGATTCATTACCCTTCACATAATATTTCCAACAATTTCAGTGGACTCATCAAATCAATATGCTTGCAGACATTATTGCATTTGTATGCAACGACAAAATAATAAAATTTTTGTCCAAAATTTGATAAAAATTATAGATATAAAGTTTTAACGTGAATTTCAGCTGGACCTTGAGATTTTAACTTGATCAAAATTCACCAATTTATATATTTTAACTTGAGATTAAAACATCTCAAAAAAAAAAAAAATCAAATGACCGAGTCGCTACCGATCCCACTCGGTGGCTATCGGTTCTCACTCGGTGGGGACCACCGAAATAAAAAAGAAAAAAATTGCGAACGAGTCGAACCGATCCCACTCGGGTCGCCACCGATCCCACTCGGGTCGCCACCGATCCCACTCGGGTCGCCACCGGTCCAACTCGGTCGCTATCGGTTCTGACTCGGTGGGGACCACCGAAATAAAAAAGAAAAAAAATACGACCGAGTCAAACCGATCCCACTCGGGTCGCCACCGATTCCACTCGGGTCGCCACCGGTCCAACTCGGTCTCTATCGGTCCCTAAACCTCCGAAATAAAACAAAATAAAAAAGGAGTGCGACCGAGTCGCCATCCATCCCACTCGTTCGGACTCGGTCGCACTCAGTGGGACCCGTTCTCTATCACCATTGTTATTTTCTGATAAATAATAACCGAGTGAAAAAAAATCCATTTATGCAAATATGTCTATAAAATTACTTAAAAACTGGTTTTAACTAATTGATTAGACTTAAGTGTCAAAATTTTTGCGATCAAATGATTGGGAAACTAATTCCAATGCTAAATTATGTACTTTTGGCTAAAATTGAAATGAATACATAAAAGTGGCTAAATTTGAAATGTGTTTTATCAAATTGGCTATTTCAAATAATTTAGACTAAAAAAAAGCCTAATACATTCAAATATTCTTAAAAAAATCAAATTTACAATTATTTAATTATAGATAAAATACTCTCACTACTATACAAAGGAACATAAATTGACCTCTCTTGTTTAGTACACCCTCCGTCCCAGCAGAATAGACCTTCTTACCAAATCGGTCGTCCCAACTAAATTGGCCCCTCTTAAAAATGACAATTTTTCCACACTCAACAATAAAATATTCATTTCACTAACTTATTTTATACTCACAACTCTTAATTTTCGTGAAAAAAAGGGCCTAATAAACCGGGACGGATGGAGTATAAAAAAGGAAAAGTTTTTTTTTTTTTTTACTTTAGAGTAAGATTATTCAAAGGGGTTGTATGGACCCCATCACTCCACTAGTGGTGGCCATATGGGCCCGGAACCGGCTGAACCGGCCCGGCGGTTCCACAGTTCGGAACCAGAACCGTCAAAACGGTTTCGAACCGGAACCGTAACCGTATATAGACGGGCCGGTTCAGGTTCAATGGTTTAACCAGAACCGGAACCGGCCCGAAAAATTAAAAAAAAAAATTTAAACGGTTCCGAACCGCCGGTTCTGGTTCGGAACCGTTGAACCGGCGGCACGAAATTTAAAAAAATTGACCGTTGTGAACCGGCGGTTCCGGTTCGGAACCGCCTGAACCGGCCCAACAGCTATTTTTTTTGAAATTATTACCGTTGGAACCGCCGGTTCCGGTTCCGAACCGGGTAATCTAAAGGCTATATTTTTAAAAAAATAATTAAAAAATATTTATCGACGAATGAGAGTGTGACACGTGGCATTGAACCGGCGGTTCCGAACCGGAACCGGCGGTTCGGACGACTTCATAAATGTTCAAAATATTCCTATAAATACCCCCCCTTCCTTCAACATTTTTCACACCTCAATCTCAATTCTCTCATTCTATTCTCTCAATTAGTGCAATCATTGTCTATTTCTTGTGTCATTCCTTCAATTTTACTCTCAATTACTCTCTTTTTCAATTAATTCTTGCAATTTCTCTTTCAAATTTCTATTCCAAATCCATTCTCTCAAATTTCAAATATGTCTTCAAGTCGTGGTCGTGGTGTTGGTGGTGCCGACGAGAGGGGCAAGTCCATAGCAAGAGATACTACTACTAGAGGTCCACCTCGTCAACGTCGCCGTGGTGTTCATATTGAAAGCTCTCCTCAATATCAATACGATGATAACATCACTTTGTCATTGAGTGATGATGACGATGTTCGTGAAGTATAAGTTCGAGCCGATGAGGAGTATGCCCGACAATTGCAACAACATGAAATGCAATTTCGTGAGGCATTGGAAAATGAAGGCAACGAAGGTGTTCCCCCCCCCCCGAGGCCGAGGTAAATGAAGAAGATGATGATTTCGATACAAATTTAAGTCCAAAAGCTTTGAAATCCGATCTTTTCACAAAGCACTTCCGAAAAATTCGTTCGAAGGAGCAAAAGAAAGGTACGTGGTGTTTTTATTTCAAATTCTTATACTTATTTTAAATTTTAATTATGATATCTAACTAGAAAAATATAAAATTATAGGTGCTCCCGAACAATTTGATCTATATTGCAATTATTGCCCTAAGAGATACAAATTCGCCGCCGGTGGTGGATATGGAACATACCAACGCCACATAAAGGTGAAGCATCCCATGGAGTTTGGCTTGTCTAAGGGTCAAACTCAATTAAACCAAGGAGCATTTTCTACTTCCCAAGGTACGTCTTCCTCTTCCGCTCTTCATAAATATGATCCGATAGAATGTAGGGATTCATTATCGTCATGGGTTTGTGTAGACAGTTTAGCTTTTCAATTAATGGATAAAGCAAGATTTGAAAAATATATACATCCGCTTCAACCTCTTCAAAAAAGAATTCCACACTCAACTATGGTGCGTGGAATAAGAAATAGAGTTAGACAATATAGATTGACTTTACGCGATCAATTTAAAAAATTAGATCATAGGGTTTCTATTTGCTCCGATATTTGGGATGATTGTAGATCCGAACATCATTATTTAGGTGTAACTGTTCATTGGATAGATTCCTCTTGGAATGTAAATAAAAGAATAATTGCATACCGAAAATTTGATGATCCTCATACGACATCAAATATAGCACGTTATTTAATAAAAATAGCTCACCAATATAAAATAAACGACAAAATATTTTCTATTGGTTTTGAAAATGCAAGCAACAACACCACATCAATAAGGGAGCTTATTTTGAGTGCAATCCGGTCCTCGGAGGTAAGTTTTTCCATTGTCGTTGTATTACTGCAATTTTATGCATACATAGTCATAAAAAAATTGCAAAAAAATGGGCTTCTTTTTGTGCTACTCATGGAGTCCGAGCAAAACATTTTCCAACCGATATTTGTCATAGGTGGAATGCCACCTATGAAATGCTTAATGCTACTTTTAAATATAAAGAATTATTAGTACAATTTTTTAGAAGTGATGATTATGGTATTAGTTTGCATTTATCTCATTGGGATGCATGTACTAGTTTGCATGAATTGTTAAAATCTTTTTCTGACGCAACTAAAGTTTTATCCGGTGTTTATTATCCCACTAGTTCTAAAGTTTTATATCATTGTTGTTATATTGCTTGTCAATTTAATCAATGTAGTTTCATACCCGAATTAAGGCATATAATATTTGATATGGTTGTTAAATGGTTAAAATATTTTAGGGAGATTCCCTCCGTATTTTTAATTGCTAAAGTATTTGATCCTAGTATTAAATTAGAAGGTGTTTATTCTTTTATTGATACATATTATACCGCTTTATCAACCTTAGCATTTATAGGGCCCGACGAAATTATTCCTTTAGAACAATTGAACCTCCCCTCTGTCGATGTAGTTAAAACCCAACTTAGTACAACATTACGTGAAGCTTTCGATTCATTTTGTATCACATATAGCCACTTAGTTCAAATTAGATCTGCCTCTAGGACAACTTGTTCCGGCCAAACTAGTGCTAACCCCTTGTTAGCTAGAATTCATAATATTATGTCTCAAAACCGTCCGTCTAGTTCGCAACAAAGCGAACTAGATGTTTATTTGGCGGAAATGTATGTTGGTGGTGATTGTTTGCAGCCTCAAGATGAAGAAGATGAGAACGCTCCACAAGAGGTTGATATTCTACTATGGTGGTCAAGGCGACAACAACAATACCCAATCCTAAGTACGATGGTGAAGGAGTTCTTAGCCGTCCCCGCATCAACGGTTGCCGTGGAACAAGCATTTAGCTCGGGTGGCTATATGTTGGATGAAAGAAGGTCCAACTTGACACCGGCCAATTTGGAAGCACAAGTTTTACTAAAAGATTGGAAAGATGCCGAAGATCGACGTCAAGAACCGGATTGGAGGCACATCTTCGACGACGAGGATGCTTACAACTCCGAAGCAAGCGCGGCAAGTACTAATGCTTCCGATGGCCTAGGTGATGCGGATTTCGAATCCGATTAAAGGTAAGTAAGGTAAGAGAACTACGTGGGCTTTGATTCCCTTAATGAAAATTAAGGGATACGTAGGCAACTTAATTTTAAGGTAAAAAATTAAGTGCAAGCCATTTTCAATAACCCCTCCCCTCCCCCCTTAATTTTTTTTTTTAATTTTTTAGAATTTATTGGTTTATAGTTTTCATTTTCAAGCATTGTAATAATATTAATTCTTCAATTTTGTAATTTGTATAACTTGTGTAGTTAAAAAAATAATATACAATTTTGTAATTTGTATAATTTGAGTAGTTGCAAAAAAATTGTAACTTGTAAGTTTAAATTTGCAATCTTAATTTATAATATTCCTCATATATCTTATTATATTTGTGTTTATTTAATTTGTTTTTGTACAAAGTAAAAATAAAATACAATTTTTGTGTACAAACCAAATATTACTCAAATGAAATAAATACTTATAATTACAATTTTTGGAACAAAATAAATAGTATAATTGAAATTTAAAAAAAAAAAACGAAATTAACCGGCGGTTCGGAACCGGAACCGCCGGTTACGGTTCAAAACCGGAACCGCCTACCCTCCTAGCCGGGCCGGTTCCGGTTCCATATATCCCGGAACCGGAACCGGCGGTTCCGAACCGGAACCGGCCCGGGGCCAACACTAATTGGAATGCAACCTGGTCGGTTGATTTCCTTAATTTTTATTACTATATTTTTTTTGTTTTTTTTTTTTTTTTTTTTTTTACTTGGGCACCGTAGGGAACCTGTCGGTAGGGGTGGCAATTTTTTATCCGATCCGATAATCCGACACAAATCCGCACGATAATAACGGATATGGATTGAGGCTTATCGGATATGGATCCTTATCGGATCGACACGATAAGGACACGAAAATTTCGGATCGGATTCGAATTGGATACGGATCGAATCGGATAATTCATTAAACGGATCGGATTCGGATCGGATACAGATATCCTTTAATAAATTAATAAAAATTATTTATTTTTTAAATATAATAATTAATTAATTAATTTTGATATATTAATATAGATTTAAAGTTCTTTAAAAAACTCAAATCTCTTGGTTCTTCATTGTTCGTGTCCCATTTTATTAATTCACCACCAAAAAAATGTATTTATTTATCTATTAATTTTATTTTTTAATATTTATTTTCTTCTACTATCAAAATTTAATAATTTTTTTTTCTCAACTTCAAGTTTTCAATTAAGGTGTATCAACGGTTAACTAAAAGGTGAGATCTTAAATCTTAATATTGATGAAAGTATTGTAGATTCTCATTCATTGTCTCAACTCTTTCAATTTCACCATGATAGATTAAAAATATGGCAAAAACTTGCGTTAGGTAGGCCTAAACGGTTTAAGCGGGTTTTATCCTACCCAAATGGGTTGACCCATCCCAAATAGAGTTTATTAATCCCAATTAGGGTATATTATATGGGTTTGAGCTTGGGTTAATGGATAAAACTCGCCTAAATCGTTTAGGCCTGCCTAACCCAAGACCTTCTCTAAAAATATTTATTATAAGTTATTTTATTTGTTATAAATCTTAAAGTTCTAATTAATATTTTTCTCCCACAAAATTGTAAGTGGAGTATTGATAACCTAGGTGAAAGATTGATCAGTATTTAGAAATGAGCATGTTTGATCACTAGAATTGGAATTTAAGATTAATCTATGTATCTTCGGATATTTGATTGAGGATTTTAATTTCAAATGAAGTTACAGTTTTATTTATTTATCAAACACATTATTTGAACAATCAAATATGAATAATTTGTATTATTTTATCAAATTTTTATTGGATTATAATTGTGTTTATTGAAACGGATTCGTATTGAATTAATCCAATTTGGATTCTTATCGGATCTTTATTGGATCGGATACATAACGGATCATTCAGATTGGATATTTATTGGATCCTTAACGGATAAGGATCGGATTCGGGCGGATACGGATTTTGATTTTTCTTAACGGATCGGATATGGATTTGACCTTAACGGATCGGATCGATAACGGATTGACACGATAAGGATCCGATCCGCACGAATTGTCACCCCTTGTCGCGGATAGAGTAAGTCTAAGTAACGTGTGTATAAAGAGTTAAATAATAATATCATCATGCTTAGCATTGACGTCTAGTGGATTATGAATTTGTAAAGGCTACATACATTTTTTTTAAAGGTAGTTTAGAGATATTATTAAATTTAAAATTAGTGTAGTGATTATATCCCTAGAGTCTTTGGCTAGAGCCCTTGTTTGGCTATGCCTTCAAATGTGATCATCTTTACCACAAATTGAATAATCAAATAATATAGTTTGGTTAAATAATCAAATTTAGTATAAACTACGTCATTTTTTAAAAAATTTAGTACAAACTATCATTTTTGTTTTGAATTAAATGATCAAATTATCAAAAACTATATAAATATAGGATAGAGGATGGAAAACTGCTATACTCATTGAAGATTCCGCTTTTCATTTAATGTGTTTCTATTAATTAAGTGGATTTATAATCAGTTTTATGTCGTCAGAAACAAGAGTCAATCCGATATTTGCATATCTTCTATTAGTTTGGTCTTTTAATTGCAAAAGATAATAATTTGTATTGAATTTGAAAAAAAAATGGCATAGTTTATACTAGAATGGAAGGTTTGGACTATTTTTTTTTATTATTATTTTTAACTTTCTTATTATTGGTTCTCATTCTGCGTTAATTTATGAAGTATTGGGAATGGGGATAAGGTCCAATAGATATAGGCTACAGGGCAATTTTCTCCAAATGATAGCTAGTTTCAATTTTTGAAATATGCAATTTCTTTAATATATTTTGTGTGATATCATATTATTATTTTTTATTTTAATGATTTATAAAGATAGTCTACTAATATGTCATATCTTTAACATTTTATCTATTTATATATGTGTCGAAATTAGTAGGGTGGACCGGTGGAATTGGGCTGGGCCAAACCCGGTTTGTGTTTGAAATTGCTTCACTTTGAAGGTGTTGAGGTCCAATGCCTTTAAAAATAAGATTAAATGAAAAAGTTGGATCAGCCTATCCTAGACTAGCCTGTTGGCCCAATTTATTAATTCAACATAATTGGGCTGCTGAAATACTTACTATTCGATCCTTTTGACAGCTCTAATTATTGTGCCATTTGTGTCGTATTAATTGAGGCCAAGTTTGTCCCTACTCAGTTTAGTTGTGAAAGCACTCTATTTATAAATAAGATGGAGTATGTGTTATGAATCCGAGTTTCTCATAAATATTTGGATGAGTACAAGAGTTTAGTAAATGTATTTCTATTAAAAAAAATTTGAGGGTAAGTTTTTATTCTCAACAAAATATACAAAAAAAGGAAAAGTCTTAGATTAGGCACGCCTAAACGGTTTAGGCAGTTTATCCATTAACACAAGTCAAATTTATCTAATATACCCAAATTGAGGATTAATAAATCCTATTTGGGATGAGTGATTCTATTTGGGTATGGACAAAACCCGCTGCCTAATGCAAGTTTTTGCCATAAAAAAAACTCAAATACCCAAAACTAATACCAAATTTTTCTTTGTAGAAATCAATGAACAATATTTTCGGCAATAAGAGAAAGAAAAAAAATTTGTTAGAGAGGACTTAAGCCTAATCCATAAAGTAGGTAGATCCACCAATGCTAGGAGATAGATTCAAAGGGAAGCCTCAGAAAGTAAATCTCATTTTGGTTGAGGAAATGGTTTGCAATTGAAGAAAATTACTTAACATTGCCCAATGTATCATGTAATATATATTTATATTAAGATCATCTCCAGCAGGGAGAATGGCAAAATGGAGATGGAAAGTGCTCTAGCAGAAGCTGCAATTGCTATTTGCATTTCTATTTTGACACAAACATGAACAGTGTGATTGCAAATTTGTTGTGGCACTGTTCACATTGCTATTTTTTTTTGGGTTTGATTTTTTTTTAATTATTATTTTCTAATCTTTTTCTTTTCTTTGAGATCATGCACAACTTATAAAATAGAATTAATAAACTAAGTACAATTAATAACCTACAAATTAATAACTTATATAAAATATAACACAATACAAATTAAAAAATACTCAAAAAAAGATAAGCACACAAAATACAATACAATATATTTGTGGGATGAATATTCAAATGCTCATTTTGCATTCTGTGATGCTTCGTTGATTGACCATTTGTGGGATGAATATTCAAATGCATAAGAATAATATGTTGTAATCTCAATTATTGTATGATTGTATTTATATTAAATAAAATGGTTATTTTGTAGGAAAATATATTTTATTTATAGTTTTGTAAAATAATTTATTTAAATATAACTGTTAAATTTTAATTAGGAATTAAAAAATTATAAATATGAAATTAAATACTAATATATAAGTTAAAATATGATATAATAATTTGTTTAATAAAATTAAATAAATAATAGAAGAATTAAAATGAAATATTCTTTTTAGAGTGAAATATAAAATTGACTGCTAGAGATAAAAAATAAAAAATATAAAATAGAAAAAATGATCTGCATTATAAAGTTTGCTGCTGCTGGAGATGACTAACAAGATAGAATAATATCAAGTTGAAGAAATAGTAAATGCAATGAATGCACAGTTGCACACCATCAATAATGATGAAATGTGTATTTAAAAATCACAGGGAATTATGTTGTGGGACAGAAAATATTTGTTTCAGAATCCTCCAAATCCAAGAGATAAGTTATTAAAAAAATATGGAGGGAATTGTGAAGTGGGGGTAGAATTGTAAATGAGGCAAGGTTGGTGACAGGGAGTGGTTGTTTCCTCGGGGGTGGTAGCTTTCCAATCACAAAACGAATCCACACCTAGTGCTCCATTTTGTAATTATTCTCTCTCTTACTTTTGAATAATGTTTTTTTTTTAATTTCATAAGTTTGGTTATATTTTAGTTAGGATCTTTTGTTACTATAGGAGTAGCGATTCACGTGCATAAGATCTTTATTGTATCAATTAGTTAATGACTGATTCATTAAGCTTCAATTAGTATTTGGTTTATTAAAAAAAAGTTTAATTAGTATCTATATCCTTTAAGCTCAAATTTGGGTTTTAATTATTACGACAAATTTTTATAAGAATCCAATAAAAGCCCGATCCGTTATCACGATAACAATTTAATAAAAATTCCACAAAAATAAAAAATAAAGAATAATAATGAAAATTCAACAATAATTTAATGTGATTAACATGTTAAAAAATATATATACACAAATTTGATAACTATTAAACAATTGAAGAAAATAAAATAAAATATTTTTTTATATTAATTTATTAATGAATATTCATATTCGATCCAATTAACAATTATCCGATTCAATCTATATTTAATTCGAATATGATCCAATTTTTTTGTAAGTATATCATGTTAATTTGAATCTGATAAACTTCAATCAATACCTATTAAAATCATAAAAATTTATATAATTATCATATTGTATCATAAATTGACAACTTTGTCACTAGTTTTAATTAGTACTCCATCCGTCCCATTTTAATAGGCCCATTTCTTTTCGGCACGGAAATTAAGAGTTGTGAATGTAGAATGAATTAGTGGAATGAATATTTTATTGTTGTGTGTGAAAAAGTTGTTATTTTTGAAAATTAGCCAATTTAATTGGGACGCTAAATTCGGCAAGTGAGCCTATTTTAGCGGGAAGGAGGGAGTATTAAAGTTAATGTGGAATGGGGAGACATAGAAGAATGGTGACATGACATAATGTCCACTATCAATATTTTCTTAGGCTGCATCAAATTCAACGAGTTTAGCCACAAATTTGTGGCTTATGAATTTTTAGTGGTATACCTTCTTCAATTTTATAAAATAAAGGTGACAGCCCTTTTCCTCCCTTAACGAAAAAAAGCAATTAAAAAAAAGGAGTTCAAACGGTTATATTTATGTTTCTAGTCATTATTAGTAAGATTATAATTTGGCTAGATTGATTATATTCCCTCAAGTTTTGAACAAGGTCATACATGTTTGAAACATAAGTTACAAAAACTAAAATCTCTATAAAAACATTGGAATAAAAGGTTAGTTTTGAGAATCAATCATCTATTTTTTTCAAAGCCACACTTAAAAAAAAATAGAGTTTAATAAATAATGCCCAAATCAAAGAAGAGTTGGTAAGTTGAAATCCAATTATAGAACTACTAAAAAATCAATAATAATAGAAGGTAAAATATGAAATAATTTATGAGGGGCAGAATTGTCCTGTTAGGCAATTGATGGGGACTTGCCATAAACTCTATCTCATTCGACAGCTGTCTGTCCCTCCATCATTAATTAATGAGTCCCACTCTTCTCAATATCTCACTCCCATCCTCACCCATAATGTTTTTTACATTTCTTATGATAATCAATTTTTATAAATATAGTAAAATTAATATTCCATCCGTTCCATTTTCTATTTTTGTTTATCCCATAAATTAATCTCACTTTCTTAAAGTAGCAAACTTTTTCACACTCACCAATAAAATATTAATTCCACTACACTTACAACCCTTAATCTCCGTACTGAAAAGAAATGAGATTACTCTAATGGGACGGAGGGAGTACTTATTAACAAGTATAAAATATTTATTATTTTAAAAAATATAATTAAGTATATTATAAATATAGTGTGTGCTTCCATTAATGATTTTTCTAAAAATAAAAATCATTTAACAACCTTAAAAGTTAAACACACGTTTACCAATATGAAAAAGTTGAGAAAAAGGGTTTATGCAACAAGTAATATGCTTTTATTTACACAATAAGATATGTTAGAATAAAAATGGTTGCTAAATTGAGCAAATGGATGAGGAAGTAGCTAGTTTCCCTATTTATCCCTTATCTTCATTTCAATACGAGGTCTAATCAAGAAAATTCATTATTTAAATAATGCTATTCTTGTTCCCTTGTCATTTCAAGACCTCCTTTCCATGTATTGTCAACATCACATTCATTTTTTCTTGCCTTTAATTTTGAAAATTTTTGATTTCAACAACGTGACAATCTATCCATGTGGCCTCTATGACTTTTTTTTTGCTTATCTTTTAGTCAAATATATATTTATTGGGTGTCTACTTTTTCCTATCCAGTCCCCATAAATTTTATAATTAATGTTCTTAAATTAATTAAATGAAGCATTAAATACATTTGGTTTATTAATTTGATACATTTGGTTCATAAATTTAAATTGGTGTATACAATTAAAAAGGAGATTTTCTTAATACTACTCAAATTCATTATTAGTTAGTTAGTCATGAACAAAGCAGTAAATCATTATATTTCGTGTTTGGGAAGCTATGCTGATAATTATTGTTCTTGTGAAATAATGAGGAAATTTGAAGTAATTGCTGCTAAAACATAGGCAATACAAAAAAAAAAATGTGTTTGGATTGAATAATTAAATGTAACTTTTGATAATGATTATATAAATGTTGTTACTTGTCACATTCACAAAATTCTCATATTATAAATTCAGCAAATTATATGGAAGACCTATATTAAAAATTTATAATTTTCATATAAAATTAAAATTCTTTTTATCTTTCATATCTTAAATTAAGAATTTAAATTATATATTTCAGATTGTAATTAATAATTAAATTATATTTCGAATCATTAATTAATAATACTCCAAAAATCTTCTCATGAAAGATATCACAAGCTGTTTATGTCAAAATCTAATAATAGTAGCATTTGAAATATATATATATTTTTTATTAACGTAATAGTAGGTAGGGGTGTACATGGTTTGGTCCAAACCGGCCAAACCGAAATAATTTGGTCGATTTGACAAGTGCGAAAATCGGCCGGCCGGACCGTAAGTTTCAAACCATTTTAATTGGTTTGGTCCACGATTTGATTAGAGAAACCGGCCGTTTGGACCGGACCGGACCGTTTATATTAATAATAAATATTTAGATTATATTCTATACTAAAAGTTTAAATATAGTACATTTAATATAGTGGTTCTATCTAGATTTTAGTTTTTAAGAGGTATGAGTTCAAATTCTCTATGCAACATAATATAATTTTTATTTTTCTCATACATTTTTATTTATTTTTTAAAATCTAAAATAAAACCTAAACTATCAAATATTTCAATCTCATTTTAATTCTTTTTCTATATTTTATTTATTTTCTGAAATCTAAAATAAATTTTAAACTATCCAATATTCCAATCTCACAATTTTATTCAAATGTCTCTCTTTACCCTTGTTGTCTTCTCTATTCTCTGGGCAAGCTTCATCGTTATCGTATCTTATTAATTTCACCATAGTATTATTTTTTAGAATGTGATATGAACTATTATTTTTTTGATGTCATTAATTATTTATTTTTATTAAGATTGTCTCGTACATTGCCGATGAGAGCCACTATTAGTTTTTTATAATTTATCAAATAAATTGTAGCTAAAAATATGAGATTTTTATACGTTTTGACTTTGTTCGTTAACGTCGTATTTCAAACCGTTAAACCGGCCGAACCAAACCATTTTATTTGGTTTGGTTTGGTTTGGTTTGAAACATTAATTTGGCCGGTTTGGTTTGAGAATTTTCCAAACCGTATTATTTGGTTTGGTCCATACTTTAACCTTCAAACCGGCCAAACTGGACCGTGTACACCCTTAATAGTAAGTACTCCCTCCGTCCTATTTCAATTTTTCCTTTTTCCTTTTTCATTCGTCTCATTTAATTGTTGACTTATCTAAAATGGAAAATTTATTCTCACTCACTAATAATATACTACCTCCGTCCCGCCAGAATAAGCCATTTTCATTTTAACACATTAATTTCGGAGCTAGTTTTTAGTAGCTAATTGTGGTTAATAATAAAATTGACAATCGTAATTAACTTATTTAAATCTTAAATAAGTTAATTACGATTGTCAATTTTATTATTAACCACAATTAGCTACTAAAAACTAGCTCTGAAATTAATGTATCAAAGTGAAAAAGGGTCTATTCTCGCGGGAGAGAGGGACTACTAATTTATTTTATCTTTAATCACATTAATTATTGTGTTGAACCCCATAAGGATAATTCTAGAGGGAGGGAGAGAATATTTACTTTAACACTGATCTAAAATAATGAAATTATTTAACTCACAACAGACTTGAAAAAAAAACTTGTTTTGATCAGATATTTACCATTTATGCATACCGTTATATAACCAATTAAGGTTAGAATATATTGCAGCTTAAGATGTATAGATAATATTCTTCTACTTTATATTTTCTATCTCCAATGGTGCGAATGTCGGAAGCAAGGAAGCAAAACAATGGCGGCCAAACTATTAATAAATTCCACTCTTCAGCCCCCACACCCCATTCTTCTTAAATCCCAATTCCCATCTCTGTTAGAAAGAATCATCACCATATAAAAAGCGAAATGATGGAGCAGTTTCTTCATATACAGTTTCAGTTTGTTTGTTTACTTTCTTCGACGAATTCCGCCTTTTTTGTTTAGGATTTTTTTTGTTAATTACTTAGTTGCTTGAGTTTTATCTCGAAAAGCGGTGGTTTTCGCCATTTAAGGAATCACTAGTGGTGCTATGGAAAGAGTAGCTCACTCAAATATCGAGTTCATCGTTTCGGGAAACAAATCAAATGGCGAAGATGTTGCAAGGTTAAAGAAGGTGGTGATGGGGTTTCATGGCCAAGAAAATGAACCGGGCCGCTCGTTTGATGGAGGCGGTGGTGGAGGGTCCAATAACTGTAATGGCGGCGGAGCTACCGAGGCGGTGGGCCCTACGTACGGTGATGGTGTCTCATCTTCACGTTTTGGTGGTGAAAATTTTGCTACGAGTAGTTCTACTAATTCGCAGCCTTTTGACGTTTTTGCTGCCAATTATTCCACCACGCTATACAAATCCCCAGGTGAAATTTCATTCGGTCACCTTTATCTTTCTTTTTGCAGACAAGGTGCTTGCTATAATGTGAGAGATAAAGTTCAGTGCAAATTCGACTGTTTTTTGAATTATCTTATATTTCTCTGATTTCGGGTTTATTATTCAGAAGAGATGGCTGCCAGCGCGGCGTTTCCTTTCACATTTGCTCAATGGAAAGAGTTAGAAAGGCAAGCGATGATCTACAAGTATATGATTTCTTCAGTGCCTGTCCCTCCTGACCTTCTCTTCCCACATTCGAGAAATTATTCTGTTGCAGCTCTGGATTCTCC
Source organism: Plectranthus barbatus (assembly GCA_026898455.1). Lineage (NCBI taxonomy): Eukaryota > Viridiplantae > Streptophyta > Magnoliopsida > Lamiales > Lamiaceae > Plectranthus > Plectranthus barbatus. Next base: position 52,470 of record JAPKLW010002655.1, on the reverse strand, counting down.
TGGTTCATGTAATGTTTAATCATCCCATTTTGTTGAAGTCTCGTTCTGGGTTTTTCTTCATCAGTGTTTACTCCTTTGGTTTTGTTTTGTTTGATTTATAGTAATCTGATCAAAGCTTTATTTTCTTGATTTTTAAAGCAGTGTATAATGTGAGATATTCGAGAAATGGAGATCCAGAGCCCGGAAGGTGCAAGAGAACAGATGGTAAAAAATGGAGGTGTTCAAGAGATGTGGCTCCTCACCAGAAGTACTGTGAGCGCCACCTGCACAGAGGCCGGCCCCGTTCAAGAAAGCCTGTGGAAGTTAAAAACAATGGTGGAAATCTCAAGAAAACGCGCATTGAACAAAGCCATTTTCCCAGTTCTACTACCTCTGCCCAACACTTTGCTGCAGGGAATGATAAGAACCTTTTTCCTTTAAATGCTAATAATGATCAGAGCATTTCTGCTGCACCTTCTTACAGCGGACCAAATAGGTTGGTTGTTTTGATGTCATGTTAGTGATTTTGTGCCCTGTTTTTCTTTTCATTGATTATTGATTGTTAATTGTTGATTGTGGAAGGGATTTGAGCTTGATCATGGAGGGGACTGATCAGCCATGGCAGCACTCCGTTGAAACGAATATGGGATCTTCTGTTTATGGCTCTAGATCCCTTTTTCATCAAGATTATGTGGAGCAGCAGCCATTGGATGTGTTATCTTATTCGGATTTTCCGGCCCCTGAAATTGATGCTCCTACTGGTTTCATCGATGCTTCTACTGGTTTCGTCGATGCTTGGTCAATCCATAATCTTGACAGCAGCAACAATGGGAATGCTGAATCATTCATAACCAGGAGCCACGGAAACTTGTCCCTTTCACTCAATCTGTCTATAGCTATGGCTGCTGGCAATATGGTAGATCAAGAAATGGGAAGTATTGAGTGCTGTGATGAGCAGAGTGGTAAAGATTCAGGATGGGTTAACCCTGTTTTTTGGGAGCCATTTACACGAGGAGGGCCTCTTGCCGAAGCTTTGCAGCTGGGATCATTTCCCATCTCAGGCTGCAAGAATCTTGCTTCACCTCATGATTCACTCAGCACCCCAGCTACTACCGTTTCTTCGCCCACTGAGGTTCTGCATAGGACATTGTTTTCACACTCTGATAGTAGTGTTTGCAATAGCCCGACGCCTGCAGCCCCGACTTCATAAATTGCATTCCAGCATCTGAATTAGTCTTTGATGAGAAAACTCATGTCTCTTAACCTTCCTTCAGGTAACTAGTTGTTGAAATTGATTTATGGATATTGTTTAATGCTTTGTGTTACTGCAATGTGAACTTAAAATACTTTAAGGTGAGTGATTTCAAGTTATGTGCCAACATGCAATCAATGGAGAAATGGCAAGCTTCATGATTAAATTGTTGAGATGTAAGGATGTTGGGATTTGCAGTGAGCAACTGCTAGATAAAAAAAATTAGATTATATCCTTGCCTTCATTGGTCATCTTCTTGAAATTGGGTGGGACAGTCCCCTTTTCTTTTTTGTCGGGAAATATCTTTGTTTGATTGAAATATGGAGAAGTCCTTTTCTCTCTTAGTTGAAGAATGGATACATACATGTCATTACTCTGTTCATGTTTTCTGCTAAACATTGGATGCAGTTATCGGTTGTCTCGTAATGAAAAATGCTTGCATAGTCTCGTAGAACTCATATTTTGGTCTTGCCTGACCTTCTTTATCCTTTTCAACTGCCTATTGAGTTTTAAGCCCATGTGACTTTACCTATGACCAATCACATTCACACCTAGACACAATGGTCTTGATAAAATAATGTCTTACTGTTGAACTTCAGATATATATATATATATGCTTTTGTCGATTTGTAGACCTTCTGCACCATGGAAGTTTGAAAGATATAAGCATATAAGATATTTGCACCGATCTTATTAATCATGTAACAAAACAGATATGATGGTTTTTTTTTTTTTTTAGGAAAAATATATTATGGAAATCTTTTGGGTAAAAATATTTAAAAAAAAAAAAAAAAACAACTGTTGAACAAAGCCTCAAGATCTAGTTTTCACGAGAGGGCGATGTACCTTTTTTTCATTTTCAATGTTCCGAATTGTTAAAAAGTCTCATTGGTCCACCACATTATTTGATTAGACAATGTGCACAACTATATTTGATTCATTCTTTTACCGAGACCCGTAAACAAGCGATAATGCTAGAGTAATATATATCCTTGGAACCGAAAAGTATGATTCGAAGTGTATAATTTAGTCGGGATTCAAAAATATTCTATAGAATCAAAGTTCTTGATGAATGAAGATACACTAAGTTTCATTAAATTTAGTATTGGGAGTAGAAATGGAAAAAAATATTGGGGTGGTGTGATGGGGTCCATACAACCCCTTTGAATAATCTTACTCTAAAGTAAAAAAAAAAAAAAAAAAAACTTTTCCTTTTTTATACTCCCTCCGTCCCGATTTATTAGACCCTTTTTTTTCACGAAAATTAAGAGTTGTGAGTATAAAATAAGTTAGTGGAATGAATATTTTGTTGTTGAGTGTGAAAAATTTGTCATTTTTAAGAGGGGCCAATTTAGTTGGGACGTCCGATTTGGTAAGAAGTTCTATTCTGTTGGGACGGAGGGTGTACTAAACAAGAGGTCAATTTATGTTCCTTTGTATTATCTATAATTAAATAATTGTAAATTTGATTTTTTTAAGAATATTTGAATGTATTAGGCTTTTTTTTACATTATTATTAAGGGAGGATCCATTGCGTTGAATGAGTGTTTCTTTCAAGAACACCTTCATTTCAGGCACTTGGTGCAATTTTTTGAGTGGGATATGGTCGAGTTTCTCTCTCCAATAATTTGTAGAGAGAGAGAAGTGAAAATATCCTGGTTTGTAGAGCTAGATGGCTGTAGGGCAGCGTGAAATACATTATAGAGCTGCACATTACAACATCTTTTCTTTTGCTGCATAATACAATTTTCTTTTTATATACTGCTCTATTCTATACTATACTATAGCCTGTTGATGCAGGCGTTATATATTGATACAAATATTCTCTCTTTTCACTTCTCTAATAATTGGTCCTACAATTTCTGTACATTCAGTTGGATAGCTCAATATTGATGGAATTCGGAGAGCCATCTCCAAAAACATATTCTCTATGAATCTACACCAAATGCTGAACGACAAAAAAAAATATATTATATGTTAAAAGAGTCTTGCAACTAGAGATTTTTCAGCTGAGCAAGAATCAAGATTAGACACGAGTTTTTGGGTAGGGGGGCATATCTCCTGACCTTATTACAGTCAAGATTATGTACATTCTACCTTATTCATCTTTAATCTGGTCACATTGTCGTTGTTAAGAAGATGATTCTTGAAAATCTCAGTCTGTGGCGTAGTTAGGCCTATCCGACCTCTGTTCATCATCAAATTGAATGGCTCTGCATCTCTGGAAGTTGGGGGCATCATGGACAGGGAAGGACAGGCGTTTCCTTGCAGATTCTCTACTTGGGCTGGACAGCCTCCTCTGCGGCGGCGGCGCAGTAGTAGTAGTAACACGAGCTATAGCTGATGCAGTGGCTGCCATATAGTTTGGTCGAGGCAGAGGGCATGAATTCTCGCTCATGCTCATCCTGTGGATGGACTTGATCTTCGATGATGACGACGATGGAGTTCTGGGTGACTGGACAGCCAGATTGAAGTTCTTCCCATGATTTGGAGTTGGGATGAACACTGATTCAAGATTCTTGTCGTCAACTTCAACGGTCTTGATTTGATGGCATAGATTCCGATCTTTCCTGAACCAAGCCTCATCGAGCTCTGATATCTGTGCATTGCATCCATCAATCATTGATGAAACACAAACAAGGATATATGCATAGATGTCGAAGAAATTAACCTGCGGAGACAATGCATGCGCGAGTTTCTGCATGTTGCCCTGTTTGAGTGAGCATTCTTTAGCCTTCTGTATCAATGCGTGGATTTCCTCAACGTCCAAACTGCTCGAGATTCCACTCATCTTTCTCGACTGCAACATCAAAACATTCCAAAAGGGATTAGAATCCCAAGAAGCAGAAGCAGAATTGGTTTAGCAAGAACTCACAATGGAGTTCCTCACAGGGCTGCTCATGTCATGGCTAAACGTGGAGCCGAAGGTTGTGGCGTCGCACGACAGCCTCCGGCGTTGATCACAAACCAGAGCTTGAACCCGGATGAGAGATTGAATGCATTGGAGAGTCGTTTTAGCCCGTTTTCGGACGTTGTGCCCCCTTATCAGAGCTTGCAGCTTCACCACGCCTTTCAACGCCAGCAGAGCTCTCCTTGCCTAAACAAACCATTTCTTCATTTTCATTCACTCTGATTTTGTATGATTGTAGCATGAACGCTTCAAGAAAATTTGCAAGATTTCTACCACAAACAATATAATTAAAATAGCAAAATGCATCATCACATTTTACCAGGTATCCTCGAAAGATTTTCTGAATTACAACCGCAGCCAGATCTTGCTTGACCAGGAGGGACGGCCTTGTCAGGCGGATAATCTCCACCGCCGCTTGCGCCGTCGCCACGGCGGCCTCAGCGGCGGCGGTCGTGGCCATAGCCATCTCAAACGCACGCGTCTGTTGCGAGACGGGACTCTCCATCTTGGCCTGCTTCCTCACAAGATTCTCTTCTCCGCTGCAAATTCTCACGGCGGAAGAATTCTCACATATTGCCACGTTGTGCTGAATTGTCGTCGTCTCCATAGAGAATTGCCGGTGAAACAACCACCTCTTCCTTCCTTTCTTCTGAATAAGAATAATTAATAAACAAACACACACAAGCATTCAGTTCATATAATTAACAGAGACATCATCAAGATTCGAGAGAGAGAGAGGCATGCATATACCTTTTCTTCCTCTTCTTCAGGTTCACTGTCGTCTCTTCTGCTGCGGCTCCGCTTCTCATGGTCGTTGCTGGGAGATCTGAAAGCCTTCTTGACTGCATCAAACCAAGAATGTCGACTGCTCTTTCCCATCACAAGATGGGATTAATTTTTACCGTACTAGGAAGTCTACAATAAATGGATTGAAAATGGGCTATAGAGTTTACTCATCTTTATAGAGTCAGTGGCTCCATAACTGGAAAAAAAGAAAAGAAAACACAGTATCTAAGAAAGAAAGGGGTGAGTGTACTTGGTTACAGTTACAGTAGGAGCATTATTAATTAAGCAGGTGCAGACGTTTCCTAATACTCAGCCTTTTATAGAATCAACCAAAAAAAAAAAAGTAGTTCAACGGGCTGCTGCTGTTGTAGTAAAGTGTAAGGTGAATATTATTTATGGCACCACAAGGAATAATGAACCACCCTAGTAAATATATCCAAAGAGGAAAAAATTAAAGGAAAAGAATATTAGATGTGAGAGTTGGAGACAAGCATGAAAGAATATGTTAATCTCGAGAGTGGAGAAAGCTGGTGAAAGTTGAAAATTAAAAAACAATATTGTATAGGAGAAGCAATTTCTTTTGGTTGCTTCAATTTTTTTATTTTTTTGGTAATTGCTTTATTTGGGTATGGTTGAAGAAAGCCTCACATGGTGGTTAATGATTTTGTGGCAGAGAAAGCGTAGGAATTAGGGAACACTGTTGTGTGCATGGGGATCGCCATTTTCAGACATCTCTGCTCAACGTTTTATGTTCTTACGCTATATCATTTTTTTAAAAATTTCTTTCAAGATTTTGTTAGCAGGGTGAATGATGTAGTGACTAGTGAGAACGATTCGGAGATCATTCAAAATTACTCTTTCCGTTCACTGTTTATTTGTCTTCGTGGAATTTAACACAATAATCAATGCGAGTAGAGATACAGGAAATTAGTATTTTATTAGTAAGTGGGTAATAATTTTTCATTTTAGGTAAATGAACAATTAAATAAGACGGACGAAAAAGGAAAGGAGGACAATTGAAGTGAGACGGAGGGAGTATAATGTAATAATTTAAAATCGAAATTTTATTATTAATTGTTGGTGTGTTTCCAATTAATTGTTTTTTTCTAATAGATTAATTTTCCCCTATTTTTAAGTACAGAGCTTTTTAGCTTCTTGCTTATTTCTGTTAATGTATAACTATATTTCATTACATAATGAGTCATTATTACAATGTTTATAGGTTGGATAATTTCATACACAACCTCTTTTTCTCAATATAGTTCTCAATTAAATTAAAAATAAAATATTATCTTAATAAACTATTATGTCCTTACAGCCCCATTTTTAAATTCTTAAAAATAATCAAAACCACTATATAACTCCACCCCTCTTCTCTTCTTCATTGGACTATTATAAACACATCTTTGCCTTCCTTTACATTTTATACTTTTTTATTAATTAGAATTCTCAACCTCCAAAAAAAATAAATTAAGTTCACGAATCATTATTATTAATGGATGTGGTTTTCTGAGAAATAAGGCCATTGCTTCTCCATGCCAAAGATGTGAACCTTCAAATGACTTTTAATTTAAAAAACATAATGTAATAGGAGTTGGAACTCTTAACCTTTGTCACTGGTATTATTTGACATTGCTGCAAAAAGAATATATATGTTGATAGAGAGAATCTTTGTTTCAAATCCAATGTATCCATCTCCTTTTCTGAGTCAGCTATGGCTTTCAACATTAATTGATTGTGGTTTTTTCTCTCTTCTAGAAAAATATAATTAATTAAGATGGTGGTTTTCAGTCAACTGCAACCAACTATTCCTAGGAGCAACTAATCACATTAACGAAATTTTTTTAGATTTGTGTTTCGTTCGAGAATAGAGAATTCTACAATTAGAGATGTCAATTTTGTAATACCCCAAGTTCAATTAAGCTTTTGTAAAGATCAATGAATTTTAATAAAGGGAATTTCTTAAGTTGGGAAGCATTGGAATTTATTTAATTGGGATTGGAGAATTTAATTATATTTTGAGCTTGATTATTTTATAATCTTGGGGGAAATTATCAAGAATTTAGTGGAAGTATTGTGTACTGGAGATTGGATTTTTGGATGATTATACATGAGTATTTGGAATTTTGTGAAGAATTTGGAGGTATTATGTTGGGATTCATGTAAAAAGATATATAGAACATAATTGGGAATTATAGGAATTTATATATAGATACAATTATATTTATCATATAGTGTGAAAAAGAGAAATCATATTCATATATTGGAATTTATATCATTATACACATTATATATAAAGCTAGAGAGAGAGAAAACCCTTTCCTCACCCAGAAAACCAAACCCGTCAGACCACCTTGCCGGCGCGATTCCGGCCAACTCCGGCCACCATTCGACGAGCCACCACCGTCATATGAAAGCTCATTCTCCAAGCTTCGATTTGAGTACTCGTGGGCGTCAAGGGATCGAGTGTGGACGAAGTTATCGTAGAAAGAAGGTAGGGGTTTAATCAACCCAGAATTTTAAAGTTTAATTCTTGAATCTTGTTTAATCGACTGAGAATTGATGTTTTGACGGCATTTTCGTGTTCCTCATCGTGTAGAGAGGCTTCGGACAGTGAGAAGTGAGTGAAACCACGCCGGAAAAGAGCTCCGCCGCCGTGAAGAGTGTTTTCCGGTGAGCTCTCTTCCACATCTTTAAATCTTGCGATTTTTGGTGTTTGGATGCGATATTCGTGTTCTAGAGTGTCTAGGGAGTCGATTGGTATCATTGCATGTAAGATCGGACGGAGGAATCGCGAGAAAACGCGAGTTTCAGGGCTGAAACCGGCGAGTTCGTCGGAGAAGACGACTCGTCCCGAACAGGACGGAGGCATCCAGCTCGGGACGAGCCTCGAACGTGCAACGGGCGTGAGCCAGGACCCCATCCCGTTCGGGATGGAATGGTCCCGCTCGGGACCGGGTTCGGCCATCTCGATTTTGCTCGTTGTCCATCCCGTTCGGGACGGACTCATTTCGTTCGGGATGGGCTACGACCTTGAAGTATAAAACATGGTTTTTAAGCTATTTTTCATTCCGTTTCGAATCTTTTCAACCCTTAAGTTTAAATTATGAAATGGGAAGCATGTTGAGCATGAGAAAATGATTCGATACGCGTTTGGTTTTGGAATACGAATTTCTATAAGATTGAATGTGGATTTGAGCTATAAACCATGTCGGATTGAATAAGATATGAGTTGATTGCGAATTGGTTTAGATTTGATTAAGCTTGTCATTGTCCTAGATCGTCCGTCCTAATTTGGTGATCCTTGATTATTTGTAGGAGGTTGAAAGTTGGAGAAGTAAGCTCAAGTTAGCGGAAAACATCTATAACTAAAGCCAAACATCAGGTGGGAACTATTTTCCGTATAAAACCAAAATGCGTTTTGTTTTCTAAAGCATGTGTAAAATGTTTTGCTTTAAACGATGCATAAAATGTTTTGTGTTGCATATCTGTTCCTCTGGTTGATTCCCATCAACAGAGAGATTGATTAAGAGATAAGAACCAAGACCTGAACGGTACTTGAGCTTCTATGAAACGAAAGGTTAGCAAACCTAACATCTAAGGTCAGCAAACCTTATGATGAATTATGTGATATAAAAGGTTAGCAAACCTAACATCTAGGGTCAGCAAATCCTACGATGAATTTTAAACAAAATCGATCGTGTCTCAAAGCTGTGTGATACTGAGACCTTGTGCACAAATTGGTGACAGTAAATAGAATGGTTCATCCATTTCTAGCTGTTCATCGTAACTTGGAAGTGGGCCAACTTCCAGTTACACAACGTTAAAACAGATATGTTAACATGGTAGTTGCTCGAGCAAATGAAAATGTTTTGGATAACATGGTTATTTTCAATAAAACCCCATGTTTATCTGTGTGTGTGTTGCATAGCTTTCATATTATAAATGTATTTTTCGGGCATGTTTCCAAGGGGTACAAAAGTACTCAGCCCCTCGCGTTATTTCTAAAACGTGCAGGTTGATCGCAACAGATGTGAAGGTGCAGGGTGTAAAGATGGAGCCACTTGTACAGATTTTGAAAAGGTTCTGTGATATGCATCCTCATATGCATATCACACCACGCTTAACACACACGTTGCACTACTCTGAACTTTTGACTTTCCTTCCCGATTGTATATGTTTCAAGACATTTACTTTTACTTAATGAAATTCTGTTTTAAATTTCTAAATTGATTTCTCTTATTATGTGTGATATGGAAAAACCCATGACTGTAACTCGCCTCTTGTTGGGAAGGCTAGAAGGGGGTGTTACAAATTTAGTCTGAGTTTGCGCAAATAATTTGAGTTAAACATCGGATTAGGATTGAAAATTTTTTAACCAATCGATAAAAAATTGGACTAAATGGTCTTACTAAACAGGCTGAACCCATCGGGCCGCAGGTTAGCTTGAAGGTCGGTCCATTTTTAAAAAAATTCAAAGTATTTTAATATAATTAAATTATTAATTTCTGGAAAAATAATTGTAAACTATTTTATACTATAGACTTATTTTATAATTAGATGAAAGTGTTTAAATAAATTTAACCAATGATATACTTATATTTTTACTATTTAGAAATATTATTTTAAACAAATCATATTCTTAGAATTATTTAGATTTACAAGTTTATAAAATTATTTAGTAAAGCTTTAATATCTTGTTAAATACAATACTTATTATAATTTACTTTATGTCATTATAAATTATTTAACATAATTGTGAGACCTCATTAAATTTTTATGATATGTAATGCATTATATGTATCATGCAATATTTTTTTGTAATTAATATATTTACTTAATTTGTCTAATACGATATTATTGGAGTTGTATAATTTAATAATATAATTATTTAATTTTCTAATGTCTAAGTATATAACGCAACATTTTATACTAATATGCAATTATAAAAATAATTAATTATATATATATATATATATATATATAATGATTTTTGTTAGAGAAATGGCAGAGGTTCTATCTACCGAACTGCAAAAGATCACCAAGGTGAATATTCAGCCCGAAGGAGCAGAAGGTCAGGAGATAGTGGAGAAGCCTTATGCAGAGTGGACAAACGACGACATAGTTCATTTTCAGCTGTATTTAGTGGCCATGAAGCTCATCTTACAAACCTTACCAGAGCCACTGGTTGTTGAAGCCTTAGAGCACAACAACGCCAAGAAGATGTGGGAATTTCTTGGCTCACTTAGTCAAGAAACAGCTAAGATGAAGCGGAACAAGCTTCAAAACTGTGTGGATAAGTATGAATCTTTTCAAATGCTTCCTGGTGAAAGTGTCAAATCAATGGAAGCTAGATTCAATGCGATTATCTGCGAGCTGAAGAACTTGGGGAGAACATATGAAATTGCTGATATGAATGCAAAAATTCTCTCCAAGATGCCCAAGGAGGACTGGTTCGTCAAAGCCACCATCTTGAAGGAGAAGGATCTCTCCAAGATGACGACCAAGGACGTGTTCGCCCAGCTCCAAGCCCACGAATGAGACATCCAAATGGCGAACAAAAAATAAGTAGTGCGAAGTGTCAGCACACATCCAGAAGGTGATGCTGCCTTTTTCGCAAAAAGGGAGTTCAAAAGAAGGCCTCAAAAGCCTTACCAAGCTGACATTTCTTCCGGACAGACGTCTACATCAAAGTCAGCACCGACACCTTTCTACCAGAAGGAGGAAGAGAGCTCAGTTGAAGAGTTTGAAGAGCAAATGAGGAAGCTGACCAGACTTCTTGAGAAAGCCAAATCCAAGAAGGAAAGTTCACAGTCCAGTGAACTGAAGTTCAGCGACAGACCTCCCAGAGGCTGTTTTGAATGCAACTCTCTGGATCACCTCAAGTACGAGTGCACATTAGTTTCCAAGGAGGAAATGGAGCGCTTGAAGAGGGTGTTCGAGATGAAAGCCTCCAGAGTGGTTGCAAAGGCCATGCTTACCAGAACTGAGGTGCCAGACATCTCAGACAATGATGATGGCTACTACACATCAGATGATGAGGCAGTGGAGGAAGCCTTTTTGGTGTTAATGGCAAAACTCGGAGAAGAGGAAGAAACTGAAACAGAGTCTAATACTCCGGTACACATTTCTATTGCTCAGATTTATAGGATGTTACTCTTGAAACTTTGAATAGAGAATTTGCTAAGTTTTATGAGTTAAAAAATGTCTTGGCATGTGAAAATGCTTCACTGAAACTGATCCAAGGATCAAAATTAGTAAGTGAAGATCTAGCTAAACTTAGAGAAGAGCATTCTACATTACTTGAATCGTTTAAATCTATCTCTATCTCAAAAACTGAAAATCGCTAGTGATCAAAAACTTATCTTCTCACTCTATTCTAGTACTAGCTAAGTTTCAGAACCTCTAAGTTTACAAGGACATTCCTCTGATAGGTCAGGATTAGGCTTTACAGAGAATAACTTGAGCAATCAGGCTTCTACTTTCAAAACTGGAAATGTCTTGAACCATCACTTTAGGAAGAATTCCAGTTTAGAATTCAAGTTGTTAGGTAAAGGAGTAGTCAGTATGGACAAGAACTCCTTAAAGGCTAATAAGGAAAGAAGGGGACAATCAGTTTCGAAACTGACTTCTACACCCAAACATAGAAAAGATTTGACTTATAAGTCAAACAAACATGAGATCAAACCCATCATACCTAGGAAGTGGGATAAACAGAATGCTCATAACATTAAAAATCCCACCTCAACAGCTAAAACTGAACTTTATAGAGAGTTTCATTTCCGGACGTTAGAAATCCAAGATTCCCAACTCATAACTCGTATGAGAGGATAACTTATCCGTATACAAAGAACATCAAAACGAGGTCTCAGTCCAACCAATTCCCTACTTTCAGGACTAGAAATTCCACACACTCCGGACCAACTTTCCGAGAACCCAACGAAACTCAGTTTCAAGGAAGTCAGTTCCTAGAGACTCGGTTTCAAGAAACTTAGTTTCTGGTCAGGTTTTATACACTCACCTCTTCTCTTCGAATATGCACTGAGACTACTTAAATCCTTTAAAGAGGAAGAGAAAGGTAGAGGGATTTGTAACACCTAGATATAAGGTGAAGCAAGTATGGATTCCTAAAGGATAGATCCATAACACTAACCCTGCAGGACCCGCATAAACACGGGTACCTTTTGTCTAACCTTATGTGTTATGCAGGTACAAGGTCACCAAGGTCAACGTAAAAAGAAGGAAAGAGCATGGATCTTGGACAGTGGATGTTTAGCTCCCATGACCGGTGACAACAATCTTCTCTCAAAACTGAAAATGATAAGAGGAACACTTGTCAGTTTTGGAGATGATTCAAATGGCAGAGTAATCGGCAAAGGATGCTTGAAGAGCAATGAAATTATCATCAATAATATATCCTTGGTCACCAACCTTAACTACAATCTGTTGAGTGTGAGTCAGCTTATCCAGTCTGGATATGAGGTGACTTTCGCCAAAGGAGAATGATGGATCAATGACAAAGAATCCAAAGAGACTGTGCTGAAGAAAAGAAGTTTCTACAATGTGGATGGGGAGAGCGGAAAGCCTGACACATGCCTTATCGCAACAAGCTCATCCCAAGAAGGAGTCAACTGGCTATGGCATAAGAGACTTAGCCATTTGAATTTTCAGTCAATCAGACATCTTGCTAAACACAAGCTTGTGGAAGGCCTACCACAAGTCAGTTTCAAGAAAGAAGAAGGTGTCTGCAGAGCATTCAAGATGGGAAAGCAAACCAAAGCTTCATTCAAGAACCAAACCATCACAGCAAGCACAAACAGGATCATCGAGCTACTTCAAATGGATCTATTTAGACCAGTCAAGCCACCTACCATTGGAAGAAAAAGATTCACTCTGGTTGTGGTTGATGACTACTCCAGATATACTTGGGTAAGGTTGCTGACGAGAAAGGATGAAGTGAAGATTCAACTTCCAGAGCTCATCCTTCAAGTGCAAAACAGCAAAGGGATCACCGTCAAAAGAATCAGATCTGACAACAGAACTGAGTTTTGCAACGGTCCAGTGATGGATTTCTGTGCTGATGCTGGCATTGCTCATGAGAAGTCAGCTCCAAGGACGCCTCAACAGAATGGCTTGCTGAACGAAGAAACATGACACTCAAGGAGGCAGTCAGGACAATGCTTGCCGAAGCTGACTTAAAAGGTTACTGGGGAGAAGCCTTGATGACGACGTGCTATACTCATAACAAAAACGCCATCAACAGTCGTCATCACAAAACCCCATATGAATTCTTCAATGGTCGTAAGCCTTTTATAGCTTATCTTCGTGCTTTTGGTTCTCAATGTTACATCCATAACAATGGAAAGTCGAAATTGAATACTTTTAGTCCCAAGGCTGATGAAGGAGTGTTCCTTGGATATGGACATCCTTCACACAAGGGATACAAAATACTCAACAAGACAACCAGATTTGCGGAAGTAACATGCTCTGTTATTTTTTATGAGTCTATTTTAGTGTGCAGAACCTTGAAAGAATTGGAACTTGGTGATCCTGTTGTCAACAATGGTGTGAGAAACTGTGTACTGATAAAGAAGATCAAAATCAAGTTTCTCAAACCAAATTTGTAGATGATCACACAAGTGTTCCAGATGATGAGGCCAGTATTGCGATCGACATAGCTAAAGCCTTTGGCTCATTAACGATACACCCAAGCATCAATCAATGGGGAACTTCAGGAGATCAAAACAGAGCTCAGCTTGAGGGTCAAACTGGAACAGAGTCACCAAATCAAACTAACCTTACTGAAGATGAAAATGTTCATCCTGAAGATGTCCAACCTTATGTATCTCAAGAAAATCAAGGAAACCAGGATGTGGGAGTCATTACTGGAGAAGGAAACTCAAGTTAAAATGACTTATTTCAAGTTCCAATATCGGTAGTAGACGGTACTGAGTATCCTGAAGATTTCGTTCAACCTGTTGAATTTACCTAGATCCAAAAGCAAAAATGGTTAAGAAACCATCTTGAGGAAGTCGTGCTTGACAGTATTGCCAATTCAGTTCGCACGAGACAAAGAAGTGCACTATTGACTTGTTTCATATCTCAGGAGTCAGAGCCGACGAAACTTGGAGATGCTCTGAAGTCAACTGACTGGATCAATGCAATACAAGAAGAGCTTGCTAAATTCAAGAGAAATGAGGTCTGGTACTTAGTAGACCGGCCTACTCATCAGTCAGTTATCGGCACCAAATGGGTCATCAAGAATAAGAGAGACGAAACTGGGAACATAGTGAGGAATAAAGCAAGACTGGTAGCAAAGGGATATGCTCAATGTGAAGGAATTGATTTTGATGAAATTTTTACTCCAGTGGCCAGACTTGAAGCAATCCGCTTATTCCTTGACTATGCAGCACACAACAACTTCACAGTCTTCCAGATGGATGTGAAGAGTACCTTTTTGAATGAAGAGCTGAAAGAAGAAGTTTATGTGGAACAAGCCTCTGGCTTTGAAGAAGGAAACCAAGTTTACAAACTGAGGAAGACTCTTTATGGGTTGAAGCAAGCACCCAAAGCTTGGTATGAGACGCTGTCTCAGTTTCTCCTCAGGAATGGTTTCCGGAAAGTCAAGATCGATACAACTCTGTTTAGAATCAAGGATGGATTAGACATCCTTCTAGTACAGATATACGCTGACGGCATCATATTCGGATGCAGAAACTTGGAGATGTGTGAAAAGTTTGCCAAACTGATGCAAAACAACTTCCAGATGAGCATGATGGGTAAACTGACCTATTTCTTAGGTCTCCAAGTAATTCATTCTGAAGGAGGAATCTTCATCAATCAGAAGAAATATACCAAGGACTTGATCAACAAGTTTTGTCCGGAGAAGACCAAGCCCTTGAGGATTCCGATGAGACCAAGTGCTCAGATCAACCTTGATGAAGAAGGCAAGACAGTCAACCCAAAAGCATACAGAGGCATTATTGGGTCACTCATGTACCTAACTGCAATCAGGCCAGACATCTCCTACCTAGTTGGGGTATGTGCGAGATTTCAAGCCAATCCAAAGAAGTCGCACATGGAGCTGCCAGAAGAATAGTCAAATACTTAAAAGGAACTAGGTCATTAGGTATTTGGTACTCAAAATCTGACGAGCTGACTCTCAATGCTTATTCAGATTTTGGAGGATGCAGAATCGACAGGAAGAGCACAAATGGAACATGTCAGTTCCTACGTCACAAGCTTGTAAGTTGGTTCAGCAAGAAGAAACACTCAGTTGCCACGTCTACAATTGAAGCTGAGTATGTTGCTACAGCAAGCTGTTGTGCTCAAGTGCTTTGGATCAAGCAACAATTGCTTTACTATGATGTAAAAACTGGGTGTGTACCAATCTATTGTGATAACAACAGTGCAATGTGCATCACAAATAACCCAGTTTATCATTCCAGAACAAAGCACATCGATATGAGGCATCACTTCTTCAGAGACCATGTCGAAAAGAAAGATATTTCAGTGGAGTATATCCGAACTGAAGATCTACTGGTTGACATCTTCACCAAACCTCTCCCAGAGACCAGATTTAAAGAGCTTTGCATAAAACTGGGTCTACTGGAAATTGATGAAGTCTTTGTTGAAGAAGAGTAATGCCAAATAAAATTGAGTCCAAGCTCTCAATTTTCACAAACTCGATGCGCTACTCAGTACAAAGAAGCGACTCATTAGGGCATCAAAAGAAACAAAACTTACCTTCATTCAAGCTTCAAACTGACTTGATGAAGAGAAACCAAGTTTCAAGTTCGTCCTTAGAAGACCTCTGAAAGACGGATGAGGAATTAAACTGAGTTCCAACTCTCAGTTGAGGAACTGACTCTTAGTCAGTTTGGAATTTTGAAAGGTGGGATTTGGAATTCCAAAGGCAATCGCTGCGGGTACATCGCTATTAATGCGTATCTTGCACCGATGAATTAGATTTCAACACGTGGATAACGCTCCTTCCCACGTCGCTCCAGTCAAATCTGAAATGCGCATCACGAGGCAACATATCTCAATCGTCGCTGAATATCAAGAAACGGAAAGGTCATAAGGTACACTTACCTCATTTAAATGATTTTTCTCTTTGCTATAAATATGGTTCATTTTGTTTCCTTTGAAAAAGAAACAAAAACTTTTTTCCAAAATCTCCATTGTCGAACTCTTCCTTCCAAGTTTGTACTTCGTCTTCAACCAAAACTTCCCTCGGATCCGTGAAAATGGTGTTAGAACTCAAGCCTCCAGACATAAACTCACCACCCTTTCTGGGTGCGGTCAAAGAGGGGGAAAAGAAGTATGGAAGGTGCAGAAGACATCAGAGATTGGGATACAACAGTCGTCTTCGTACTGGGAAGGAGCAAAAGATAGCTAAAAACCCAAGCTCTTTCCCAAATACACTGCTCACTGTTCCAAAGTGACGTGCCAATATGCTCCTATAGGGCATAGTCACTTCTTCCCCTACATCTGGTCTACAAACAAAGTTATTAAGACCAGGGCAGGTTGAAGTAGTGGAGACCCGGAGGTGGAATGAGAGAGTCACCTCCATGGTAGAGCTTTTGAAGCCGATATGAGGGAAGTAAAGCATGTCATATTGCATACACCCCTCAGGAGACATTGAGATGAAATATATGTTTCTTGCTACAAGGAGCACATCTCAACGACTCAATGGCTTCCTAGTCCAAGAACTCCTGGAAGATGAGATTCCAAGAGCAGTCTCAATTGTCTTTCTTGGATGAGGAGTTCATTGGGACTACAGCAGCAGCCAGTTTGAAGAACATCATGAAGACCGGAAGCAGCCTAATATAGACTTGATAAATAGTTATGTAATTGGTTTCTTTTTGTTAGTTTATCCTTGTACTTGTAATGAAAATTATTAAAGGGTAAAATGACTTGTTGATGACAATCTCTTTTTGTTCAACAAAGGTCTTCATTCTTCAAACGATGAACTTACACAATCCAGTGTAATCAACAGGCTTCTGACTCTCTCCCCTTCTTAAGATTTAAATTGCTCTAAACTGACAAGAAAAATTAATCGAGCAATACCTCTCCAATTTTATAAGAAGAAGATCTTAAGTAAAAAGATGATATTGAGGGGGAACTTTTCTTAGTGTATGCAACAAATTGTCAAAAATGTAAAACTTCTAAAGTTATCCATACCTCATCGGCTTAGGTTCCAGATGGCTTTGACCACACCAAAAAGTGGGAAATTGTTAGGATTTTTGTTAGAGAAATTCTTCCTTACTTTTGATGTTTTGGTGGATCAAAGAATGTAAGCCATCTTAGTCAATTTTTCTAGTTTCTAGAGTTCTAAATTGTAATCCTTGTATAGGATCGATCGAGTTGTAATTGAACTTAGGATGAAGACCGAGCAATGGAGAATGCTCGAGAACTGACTATCATCATGCCTAGCCCTGACAAAAAACTGTGTTGGAGCACACAGTTTAAGGTCTATCCATACTGACCAGGAGAAGTCAGTATGAGGGCTTTCCTGAACTGACTAAGGAGAAGTCAGTTTAAGGGATTTCCATACTGATCTGGAGAAATCCGTATGAGGGCGTTTTCCATACTGACTGTAGACAGTCAGTATGAGGATTTACCATACTGACCGTGGGAAGTCAGTATGAGGGCTAAGCTATACTGACCTTCAAAAGTCAATATAAGAGCCTCAGTCAGACTCAGGCATTCGTAAATGCCTAAGTCAGTACGAGGTTATCCAAACTGGGTTCCTCGGGCTGAAAAGGAGTCGGACATAAAGTTAGTGTATAGTACACTGATGCAGGGTAGAGCAGAAAGGAGACCTAAGGCATGGGTTACGATTGGACAATATAATCCATGAGCATAACGTCTGGATTTATGTGTCTAACGGATAGAAATTCAAAATGCCAAAGGTCCTCCTCTGTATAAAGGCTTGCCCTCTGATACGATCCTCGCCAGGAAGGGTTAGATCGCAGCCCAGGAAACTCGAACGAAAGGACTCGACTCGACGCGGAAGCAAACTGAACACTGAAGATGGAAGATCCAACACCTTTGGA
>JAPKLW010002655.1:6950-34471 GCA_026898455.1 Plectranthus barbatus | reverse complement strand
GAATGTAGACTGGATCAACTCTCACAGCTGCTACTTGGGCTCCATCACCCTCTCAACCTTAAACGGTTGCCTGAACTGAATTCAAAATCTGTAAGTCTTAAGAAGACAAAGGGCAATTTCAGGTCATCTATCCCTGCTAAACTCTCTGAGTTTTCGTGTTCTCTAACACGAGACTTGAGTCTCTGACTCAAGTTACCCACCGTGCTAACTTCTCTTAGCACGAGACAGAAGCTTTAAGCTGAAGCTCTTATTGGTGAATATATCTTTCTGAGATATTTTCATAGCAGTTAGTTTTCTAGTCCGAGATTCTGATTCTCACGGGCGTATGCCAACTAACTGAGTTATGGGAAGAACGTTTAAACATCCAACCATTTTGGGAAGAATTAGTGAACATCCAACCAGGAAGGAGGCTGCGGGGTGTGTCCCCACTTCAACCTGAAGACTGGGTCTACAAGGAGTTCCTAGGCGAGTGCCACAGCTGATCGGAGGACAGAGGTGCCACAGACTGTGTATAGATAGTAAGGAGGCTTGTATTTATTTAGTGAATTATCCAAAATACCTTGGGTCTGAAGAGTGGATAGGATATTGAAGTCCGAACCACTATAAATCTTTGTGAGCTTTACTGCTTTCTTTCATACTTGCTCTGTTTTCCTGTTTCACAAACTGACTCTAGAAATCTTCAATACTTGTCCAAATATTGAAGCGTATATACTGTGAAACTGACTTAAGCTTAAACTTTTCACACACAAAACTAACTATACTCTGTGTAAACAAACCAGTACAACTGTTATTTTATACTTTCGCTGCATACACAAAACCTTCCGTTGCTGCACTCTAATTTCGGGACCAACAATATATATAATTGTATCAATAAAACAATAAATATTTATGTTAAATAAGAGATAAAAATTAAAAATCATAATTTTGTCAGTCTGACGGCGAGCACGAAAACCAAAGGGTTAGGGTTGAGAATTTTTAGTTCGAAAAAGTTGTGGCCCGTTTAGTCTGGACCGATTAACCCTCAGCCCGACAAGGTTGACCCGTTTGACATCCCTATCTACAAGATTATCCTTATAGTAAACTATATTATTATAATTTCACTATGCATTGCACGAAATTATCACTTCAGGTGTTGTAAAAAAATAGACTATATTGCTTTTTTTCTAAAGTATATTAAATGATAATTATGATTGTAGATATATTGCGTACATAAAAGTACTAAATAATTAAAAAAAATTACATTATAAATTTAAAAAACTTTCATCATACTCAGTATTGAGTAGATGCCTACTATAACTCCCATACCTCAAGTTGCGTGTAAAACAATAAATATCCAGATAACAAAATTCATTTCTATAAATTTTGAGATCTTACAAAAGAATTAGAAATTTTGAATGAGATACAATTGAGAGTTTAAATAGATGTATATGTGCAATGTCTGTTTATTAAAATTGGCAAAAATTGGAGATTGGAAAAAAAAAGAAAAAGAAAACTTGAGTCTAAAAAATTAAATGATTTTAATACGTCCTCTCGCATTGCGATGAGCTATATTTTTTTTATTTGAATATAAGAGGGTTGTCTTTCAAATTACTAAAATATGCTTGGACCGTTAGGGTAATAATATTTGCTAAATTTGAAATTATTTAAAATTAATGGATTATCTTGGCTGCAGGATAATTAGACACCTATAAGTCTATAACTAGGGATCGCAATTCGTGTGAATCGAAACTTATTTGTGTCGATTCCTTAAGTACAATGCGTATCTGATCCGATAAAATTTAATTCGTAACCGAATTCAATCCGTCAAGTTCGAATCCAAATTCAATCGGATTTGTTATCCGATTCGAATATGATTCTATAAGAACCCTATAACTATCCAATCCAATAAATTAAAAAATTATCCAGTAAAATTTGATTAAAAAACATATAATTTGGAAAAAAAATGCAATGGAAAATCAATATTTTCATGAAAGTAACATAAACCTAAAAATTAAAATAATATATTAAAAGTTTATTATTAATTAATTATATCTAAATTGGTAAATAAAAATAAAATTAATTTTATATTGATTTATTAATATATATGCGAATTTGATTCATATCTGATCCGATGAACGGATTATACAATCCAATCTGGATCCGATCTAAAATTTACGTATTCTTATCATGTTAATTTGATAATGATTCATATCCGATAAATCACAATCTATATCCATTATTATATTACGAATTCGTGTTGGGTAATCAGATTGTGTCGAAAATTGTCACCCCTACCTATGACTAAAAAGTCTTTGAAAATGGCATGAGTTTTTTTTTTTCCTGGCCATGCAGCCCATGCTAAATGGGCGAATTTTATTGTTGTTTGTCTGGCCCAGTTAAATGGGCGAGATTGCTACGCCTTTTATTTTATCATTTATACTTTAATTTACATTGATAATCATAATTAACTTTTTATTTGTCAAGTGAATTCTTTGTGTATATTAATTTATTTGTTATAATTATGAATTAAATAATTTATTTGATTTTTATGTTATATTGAAAGATAAAGAATCTAATATTTTAATTTATCTAAGTTTGTATATTAAGAATATGAAAAATGATAGAGCTACCTACTAAATATAGTCTATATTATCTTTAGGTCAAAACATCAAATCTAGTCCCAACTATCCGCCTTTTTTCAATTCTAGTACGAACTATACCTATTCTCTATTTTATGTCCAAACTTTCCGAAATCTTTCAAATCTAGTCTGTAAAAATTTTCCGGCAACGGAAAGCTGACTAGGCAACCGGAAATCCTAGTCATATTTAAAAAATAAAATGATTTAAATCCACATCATCAAATATAATTCCACATCATATTTATATTAATATCATATTATTAATTTTAAAAAAATATCAAAACCTAAAATATTTTTTCCCTAATTCAATTTCCTATCGTGCGTTTTACCCCCTTCCCGACTGTAACCCTTTCCCTTCAATCGACCATTCCCTTCAATCGACAAGTATCGACTATGGCGGCGATGGCGGTGGCGAATATATTTCCCCCACTCCCTCGCGATAGTTGGTGGAGACACAATCAGGGGATTCCTATCGTTCGACCAGGTATTCTTTCTGCAATGATGCTGCTCCCTTGTGAGGAATTGAATGAAACAGCTCATATCTTACAGCTCCTACAGTTGGGAGCTTCATGATTCGTGGCAAAAAGAATTTTCTGCCTCCTCATCCTCTTATTATGGGGTTCGGAATATTATTTCGCTTGGATGAGAGTTCTTTGGGATCTCATCTGAATGAAAGAATGGTACGAGGAGAAGAGGAAGGAATTGATGATACTGAGCAAAGTGAAGCTTTCAAAGAAATATCCAATTCGGGTTCTGATAGTGATAGGGATGTTCTAGGTGAAAAGGCGTCAAACTCATCAACTCTCATTGATTTGTCATCTGAAAGTCCAGTAGGGGAGGATTTATCCGTTGTTGCCCCCTCCAGAGACTTGAATGTCTCTGAAGTAGCTGTCAATTATCTGTTGAAATCAGTACTTCGGGAACATCCATTGTTAATGACAGTGTGCCCGACTCTTCCAGTAAAACTGCTGCTGTTGCTCCAGATTTGCAGGATCTTATTGATAAAGCCCTTGAGATTGGACCTGCTACTTCATCTGCTAAGAATTATGGGCTCCAGGGTATGGTCGAGAAACATGACCATGATTTAACAAAATCCGTGCAGCGAGATAAACCTTATATTAAAAGAAAGAATTGAGTTCGGAGAAGCTACAGATTGAAAGAAATAGGGAAGATTTTGATATGATCATGAAACAAAAGTATTATAAAAACGCACGATAGGAAATTGAATTAGGGAAAAAATATTTTAGGTTTTGATATTTTTTTTAAAATTAATAACATGATATTAATATAAATATGATGTGGAATTATATTTGATGATGTGGATTTAAATCATTTTATTTTTTAAAATTGACTAGGATTTCTGGTTGCCCAGTCAGCTTTCCGTCGCCGGAAAATTTTTACAGACTAGATTTGAATGATTTCGAAAAGTTTGGACATAAAATAGAGAATAGGTATAGTTCATACTAGAATTGAAAAAAGGCGGATAGTTGGGACTAGATTTGATGTTTTGGCCTTATCTTTATGTATTGTAATGTGGATTATTATGACTTGACTAATATTATTAAGTGTGAGACATTCCTTAACAGTCTCATTAAATCCCGTAAATTGAAATTATATAAAGTCTTACTCAAAAAAATATATACTTAAAGAGTGAAAAAAAAAAAACATCATTTTGTGCCATAATGATAAATGCAATTTGACCTTCCTATTTCAGAAAATATTTCAAAAAATGGTAGTGCTAGTCATAATTCACATATTGAATTCATGAAAAGTGTTGAGAGCAGTATTATTAACCAGGGCAAGAATTTATCTAAAGAAAATGTTGTCATCGTACAAATTTATAATAGTTGCTGATTCGGTGATTTTAATTTAATAATATTAATCTTTACTTTGTATAATGAAAGTTTTATTGCTATATTATAGATTGTAGATAAAAATAAAATAAAATTAATTTATCCACAAAATTTGTCACATTTTCCCACCATCTGCCATTTCTCATTTATCGTCTTCATCTTTCACTTCCAGCCCTGCCACACCAAACAGCGTCCTCTCTCTCTCTCTCTCTCTCTGCAGAAGCTTCAAGAAATGTGTTGATCAAATCAACAAATGGGCATTTTCTCAATTCAATTCAAATTCCAAA
Source organism: Plectranthus barbatus (assembly GCA_026898455.1). NCBI lineage: Eukaryota > Viridiplantae > Streptophyta > Magnoliopsida > Lamiales > Lamiaceae > Plectranthus > Plectranthus barbatus. The sequence continues at coordinate 29,713 of JAPKLW010002655.1, read as the reverse complement.
TGTAAATTGCAATCGCATACTACTTTCTCAATTTAGTTCAAATCTAAATTGTGAATCGAATATAGGTTTTTATTTTTAATCTATTAACTGGAAATTGCAAATTGATTTCAAATCTTCATCCACACCATCATCAATTTCAAAGTCTCAATTCAATTCCTGGCAACTTTTATTTCATTTAATTGATTAGAAAATAGTTATAAATAAAATTTTAAATGACCTCAAACTATAATTACAAATCGCAAATGAGAGTGAATTCGTGATTTATAAATTAAAAGAACTTTATTTCGGCCCAATAAAAAAGGCCCATCAATCTCAACCGCGAACGAACGAGGCAGAAATCATCTCTAACTCACTCACCCATTCATCCTATTTCAAATCAAAACAACACGAATTCTTCATCTTCACCTCTTCATTTGAGTTTCTCTTTCATCAAACAACGTTGTTGGAGATGGTTGCTGTATGTTTGAATTTATCGAAGCTCAGAATTATGAAATTTATCTATTTCAAGCAGAGGCGGATGCACCTTTAACAATGGGGTACACTTGTACCCCAAAATATATTTTTTTTAATAAAAAATGTATATTTTTCATTATTTACATATATTTTTACAGATTATTTTTATATATTTTTTTAAATAATGTACCCCAATTTATTCTATTTATAAATTGTACCGCCAACTCTAGAAATGCCCCTGATTTCAAGGTAATGTGTAATGTTTTGGATGATGAGCACATCATTCTGCATTGTTGTTGGACACAAAGGAAAGGAAATGGTGCTGCCTGGATGAATGCAATCTCTCTCTTCCAAAAGCTAATTATATATCCATCTCTAGTTAAAATTCATACACAAATCCACATTTCCAGCTACAACATATATAGATATATTATATATATACACTACAAGAAGCAAGGTATATAATATAATGTTCATCATATCAATTCATTTTCTTCTGGAATCGCTGCGAGACTAGGCTTCCAAGCTTTATCAATCCCAGCTATGATCCTCTCAACGCATGCTCTCTTCGACAGCAGCTCCTCCAGCTGCTTCCTCGTTATCACAACCTTGATTCTCTTCACAACTGCCTCCGTTGAAGCACCGTCGTCCGTCTGAACAGGAGATTTATTACAAGGGAAGAGATAGTATATCTTCCCCAGCCGCAGCTCAAAGCTCGGACAAAGAAGTTTGGGAGATTTTCTTGATGATTTAACTCCGAACCCTTCAAAACTCACCAGCAATTCTTTCACTGCAACTGGTGATGTGAACTCTATAACTTCTCCATCCTCCTTCACTACCTTCAAAACCCCTCTGCTTCTGCGAAATGATAATTTCATGCACCACATTTTTCTATGAATCTAAAATCTTGAGGCAAGAATGTAGTGGTGCATTTGGTTAATATGGAGATATCTTATATGCAAGTTGACAACAAGAGTCCCAAAATAAATGAATAAAGATTTAGGGTTAGTACTTTTCTGCATGCCATGAAGGAGAGGCTGTGGAAAGTGGAAAAGTTTGAGAAATATTTAACATTAAATGTCAACACGCATGCAAAAGGGAGGGGTTAGTGGATGATGGCGCATGAGCATCTCTCATCCTATACGGTACATGCAGCTCAAGCACCATGTACCACTGCTTCATGCACTGGAGTATAGGATGGTCCTATTAAGTTAAGGAAAAAATATGAAACTCTTGAGCTACATAATTATGTAAATCTTTTGACACGAAAAAGGTAGGCACATATTCATGGAAAGTTGAGATTTTTAACTTTGAAGTGGTAAAACCTAATATTTAATTTTTTATTTTTATTTTTTTGTAGAAGAGGCCAAATATCCTAACACGACACATCAAACAAGACAACAAAAGAATAATTATAATTAAGGTAATGAAGGAGTGATTTGGTTGTTTTAGTTAACAATGATGTGGTTTAGGTTGAAGTGAAAATGAAGGATCAGCTGGACCTTTTGGAATCTTTTAGGTATAACAAATACAATTTTAAATTTTTATGATAATATACTACTCCCTCCGTCCCGGTGAAGTAGTCCCTTTTCTTTTCAACACGGAAATTATGGGTTGTGAGTGTAGTGAAATTAATATTTTATTGGTGAGTGTGAAAAAGGTTGCCATTTTAGGAAAATGGGACTATTCTATGGGACAAACAAAAAAGGAAAGTAGGACTACTTAAATGGGACGGAGGGAGTATTATTTATTTTTATCAAGTTAGTTATCATTATTACTAGAGAAAAATATGGGACAACAATTATGACTTGTGAAGAGACAGAGATTCAGCGTTTCCACAAACTTCCCACTTTATAATAATTCTCTTTCATAACTTTTCAGACAAGCACAAAACTCCACTTGCCAATGAAGATGGTTAAAAATATTGAAGAATATTTCTCAAAAATTGTATTGCAATACATTTGATTCGATTACAGTTCAAATGTTATATATGTGATTGTATATTTCAGAAGCGTAATAATTAATCAAACAAACCGACAAGTCAACTTGCTCTTATTCAAAAACTTCACCTAATGCATAAGAAAATGTTTGTGATAAGCAAGATGGATAACAGATTGTAAGAGCCATGCCCATGCACACAGCTTTAGCTAATACTGAAAAATGAAGGAACTGAAGCAAGAATTACGAATTTGGAATGCTTTCAACTTCCAAGTGAGAAGCAGCATAGAAAAGTATTAGTAATCTGTTAACTGCCTAGTAAGCTCAACCAAACGTGCACCATAAATTAAGCCTCGATAATGGTCGCACTCTACAAGCTTCACAGGCAACCATACATCGGGAGCACACGAAAAGACCAGCAGAGACGAGACAGGGGGGTTGAAGGAGAAAACTAGAACACATAGATGCCATATACTTTTACGAGTATCAGTTTCTATGTATATGTAACTTATCAGAAATCAGCTCCAGAGAGTCTCAGCCAGGGGCTTCAGTGCATAGATTGACGGGGTGCACGGGGTCTGACAGGAGTCTTCGATGGGCTGACTCTGCACAAGTGGCAAACATCTCATGTTGATCAGTTAGGGAGATAATTTATCAACAAGAATTTTGCATAAATGAAGACATTCAAACCTTATGGGAAGTGATCCTAAGACTGCTCCACTGCAGTTCAGAGCTGCTATTGCACTCTCAGCCTGACAAAGGGGAGGCAACTTACATTAAACATCGAAGCGAATGGCAGGTGTAATTAATAAATAAGCCAACGTGCCTTCAAAAAAGTTGAAGGCTTTATCACAGAGAACCATGAAAACATAGAGAGCACAGGGCAAGGCTTTTTGGACTACAGAGACACAAATCTAAATTTAAGGTTGCTCGTACCCAAACTTGCTTGCGGCTAGCTGAATACAATATCTGAAGTTCAGATGAGGTTTCAAGATAGAATCCACAACTTCCCATTAGGCCATATGTCATTATAAAGATTACTGGAAATAAATGTTTACCCATTACAAAGAGAAGACTCATAGATTTTTGGGTCATATGACCCCCCAAAACTACCGATAGCTAGCATAATGAAACATCTTCATTTCAGCTAAATAATGGTCACTTTCAGGTCTCAAATTGAAATAAAAGCTAGGGAAAAGAGAAAATAATGTACCTGCAAAAAACATATGAATTTTCTTTTTCACAGTAAAAGTAGAACATGAACAGAAACATCTATGAAAAAAATTGAGCAAGCAAATATAACTCAAAGGAAAATAAGAGTTCACTAAAATTCAAAAAATCCTAGCTTCGCATGAATTAATGTTTTCAGCAGCCAGGTAACAGAGTGATTGTGTTGCAGATGGGCTTATTTCCCATAAGCGGTGTATGTTATCCCTGTTAGGCAAACAAGATGTAAGATTTCGGTGCTGCTGTGAGAAAGTCTAAGCTAAAAGGTACTGGAAAGCAAGCTGAAGGATCCTATGATTCCATTCCTTTCATTTTAGATTTTGTATCCAACAAGCTTTCAGACCCATAAGTGAATCATTAGACCCCAATCAAATTAAATAAAACAAACAATCTATTACATTTCTCGTGCATGTGATTTGAATCTACTTGGACCCTGGAGGCTATTAAAACTGAAACCCAACTAAATTGAAGTGACTTAACCATAGCGACTTTCTTATCAGTAAACAGGTATATGACATGTGGTAAGCATCTATTCTCAGTTAACAGGCACACATTCTTTCATTGGAAGATTCTACCAGTTGAAGTCCTGTTCACGTGATACTGGTTTCCTTAAATGAATCAGGGAAAGAATAATAGTAGGACTAAAGTCATGCCGCACAAATCATGATAATCATTCAGAAACTTTTGACCTTTGGCATGATTGTGAACAATCCCAGTGAAAGTAAAGGAAATTTTTGACATATTTCTACTGTAGAGACCCAAATACTCCCTCCGTCCCGTTTAAATAGGCCCCTTTCTTTTCGGCACGGAAATTAAGAGTTGTGAGTGTAGAATGAGTTAGTGGAATGAATATTTTATTGTTGAGTGTGAAAAGGTTGCCATTTTTGGAAAGGGGCCAATTTAGTTGGGACGCCGAATTCGGTAAGTGGGCCTATTCTAGCGGGACGGAGGGAGTACAAGTTATGACTAAAATTATCAAACACGAGCAAACACTATGACATTTCTTCACTGACTATTAACATTTGCGATTTGTCACACCATAAGAAACTTCTTATTATAAAAATAAAAGCTGAAAAAAAATTAAGTGAATTTTTTTTAAATGGGCCACAACAGCACTCCAAACCAGAGGTGTCTAAATAAAAATTTGGTGGTTGAACAGAGAACACCAAAGAAAGTTACATTACAAGCTTAACATAACGACTTACAAACATTATCAAAAGATACACAGCATGTCTAACTTCCTAACACAAATAAGTTGTCTACATCTCAATGATTAATTAGTAAAGTGATGCTGGACAGGAGTATTTTGAAGAGGTTGGTCAGGTTGGGATTCGCCAAAAAGATCATTTACAATGAGGTATCTAAAATGGTAAAAAAAAAAAGGCACCATAGAACCATGTAAAGGTTGAATACGCATTAGTTTAACGTATTGGTGGAACTTATAAATGTTAGCTTTTAGAGTGAGTTTTATGGTATAACGTGAAATCTGAAAGGAGATTCGATGAAATCTAAACTGAACCAAAAGATACTCATCTTTTAATTCGGGAACAGCATGCTAAAATATATAAAATTATAAACTTCATATATTGGTGCCAACAAAATGATTCATGAATCAACAAGAGAACATAATTTTACCGTAAGAGGCAAAAGTTCTGTCAAAATACAGAGTGGTACCAGATGTTTGATATAATAGATAAAAGAAGTTGCACCGAGAGACCCAACATTGTTTCCTCATACAGATTCTTGACTAAGGAAAGTAGGAAACAGTTCATCACCAGCACAAATGTTAAGTATACTATCAGTTAGGAAAAGCACAGCCAAAGGATTTTTTGTTTGTTTGTTTGTTTTGGAGTTTTAGCAAGAAATTAACTTCTCAGGTGCCAGAAATGTGAAAACTAGAAAATAAAGCAGGAGACCAATTTAGCTAAACTAATTATGTTACTAAATATGAAAAGGAATGACTAAGAAGCCTGATGTTCTTACCATTACAAACTCCACAAAAGCTATGCGAGTTGAATGATGGTAATCACCAAGCAACCTCAAACGATAAACCTGAGAGAACACATGCATTCCATAAATTAAAGTTTGAGGAAATGAGTTGTTCAGAGGTATCTTATGAACAGCTACAAACCTCTCCACAAATAGACTCAAAGAAGAGTTTGACATCTGCTTGAGTGACCTACATTGAGCAAAAAAAAATCATTTATTCGTGGCCAGACGACTGCTTTTTGGCACTGCATGAAAATAATTCTGGAAAAAAATTACCTTTTTATCGATGTTTGTGCAGTAAATTGTTCTTGCACACATCTCCCTTTCATCCTCAGACTAGTTTTACAGAACACCAACAAATTAGCATGTCAAAGCCAAAAGAAAAAGAGTTTCAACATGCCTTGCAAGTAAATAGAAAAGGGTAGAAAAGTTCTTACCCTTGGCAAGAAAGTTGGATTAACAGGCGCGATTGCAGTTTTGGAAGGTAGCACTCTCACAGGATAAAATCCAAGCATAGTTCCAGCCAAGCTCAAAGCATTCCTTGCCCCTTCTGCTAGTTAAGTGACAGATAACTTGGTATGAGACGGCTGAATGGTTACTAAAATAGACAACCATTGAGAAGGCCATGTGCATACCCTCATCAGTGAATTCAACGAAAGCAAAACGAAGAATGGAATTGGGGTCACCACAAACACGGCAATCCACAACCTTAATAATGAAAAACATGAAAAAAAATTCTTAGACCATGTTATTTAGTTGTGGATGCTTGACTAGCAATAATCATATTGACCACCAACATATATTTACCTGTCCACAATTAATGAAAAGCGCTGCAAGTTGCTCTTCAGTAACCTACATTCATCACAAGATACTTCATAGTTCGTACATTTCCAAAGTACTACACATAAATCTCAAAAACTAAATTCACTTTACCTGGTGATCAATGTCAGAGACATAGACCGTCCGCCTAATCACATCTTCACTTTGCGCCATGCTTGTACGGGTATTCATCCTCCGCTTCCCATTAACAAAGCCGTTTTTTCTCTACAAACCACAGTGCCATCACCACTACTAAAATAGCCTCTTAAACACAAAAATGTTGAAATATAAACTTCATATGGATTTGTAAGTTAGGGCTTGAATCATTATAGATTTGAACCTTAGGAGTTTAGGCCCATATTGTAATAGCTCACTTTCTAGACAAGATTATAGCCATAAGATCAAAGCAGTCTTAGATAAGTCCTAGCCATTGGTTACTATAATAGACAGGAGTTGTACTTTAAAGTTTGTATCTATCAAACCAATCTCCAGCCAAAAAGCCTATGGGGAAAGACACCACAAGAAACAGCGTGCGGAAAAAGGCCCAGTGTTTCTCATCTAAGAGTGTTTTAAAGCATTTTTCACGCACATGCACCTGATGAGAAGCGAAGTAAACTAGACAATAAAAGAGAGAACATCTTCATTGGTTACGAACCACCTCTAAAGGCTACAAGCTCTACAATTATAATGCAAGAAAGACAACAATAAGTCGAAATATTGTCTTCAACAAAGATGGAGAATAGAATTGGAGATCAAAATTTGAAATACAGTTTTTTTACCACAATTTAGGGAAGACAACGTGGAGCAACAAATAGAGGAGTTGCTACGTATTTCATAAGTCTACAAGAACTTTACAAGGTAACCGAAAAGCACGATGATATTACACTCATTTGTCTATTTACGGATTTTGTGCGTATGAACTTCAAAGAAGCTCTTAAAGAAAAGATAAATGCCATGGACAAAGAAAAGAGATCAAGGAAATAGAAAAGGATGAAAACCTATATGTGGTAGCAATTGTTAGTCGATACAAGGATAATCCAACAATAACTCATCTAAAGGCAGCAAAGAGGATTATTTGCAATATCAAAGGTATGATAAACTATGGCCTTTACTACTTTGTTTCTGATTATTACAAACTTATTGGATATAACAATGGCGATTTGAGTGGCAATATGGACGATCGAAAGAGCACAAATAGCTTTGTGTTCTACATGGGAGATACGGTCTTACTTCGATGTCAAAGAAGCTAAATCAATTCATATAAAAATAAAAAAACTCTAATATAAGTAGCCTTCCTAATCGCTCCTAAATTTCTAAAATACCTCACCGTCACTGAACCTTCTTCTTCCAACAAAAAACATGAGTGAACGGCAATAGCAGAACAAAAATAAGTAAACCAGAAAGAATCCACACTAAATCAAAACCATATCTGATTTTTCACATTTTCCGTTTTCACGGGTGTGGGCTTCAAAACATCCAAATTGAACAAAATTAACCCATACCAAATGACATTTAACCCAATGTATTTTCATCATGTATATTCCTAAATCTTTTACTGAACAATCAAACGACCGTCTAAAACATAGGTATCAGAACCCAAACATCAATACAGAAAAACTAATCTTTAAACACCAAAAGACAAGAAGTTTTCAAGTATAATTCAACACAACTATTAGGATCATTGATTTAAAGGAGTGTCATAGCAGAATACAAACCCTTCTAAAAGAATTTCCATTGGGAACTCCCGGGTTAACAAGCTGCTGCATTACGAAACCATTGGCATTAAATCCGAAATGCCCCGCCGCAGCAGCCGCCACAACAGAAGCATGTGGGGGCGGCAACATCAGCTTTTGCTGCCCGCCACCAACGAAGGCCGAGAGAGAAGGCGGCACAAATTCCTTAGCCATCGGGTTCAACTTCGACAACATTTCCTCTAAATCCCTCATCTCCCTCTTAAACCCCTCCCCTCCATCATCTTCTTCCCCATCCGATTTCTTCTCCATAAGGGCTCCATTTCCGTTGATGGGCAGCTGATGATGGCCGTTCGCTATACTCTGCGGCGTCAGATTGAAACTCTGATCAGCCGGCTTGGTTGACTTCTGACCGTTGGCGGCCGTGACTTTCGTCGACTGCTGGTGGTGATCCACGGCGTCGTTCTCTAGATTCGAGGACGTCATCGCGTTGGAACCGGCATTTTCCACCACGGCCATGATCAAATCACCTTCGCGAAATTCACGTGTTCTTTCTTCCCCTTTATGTTTTTCCGTTCTCTCTTTTCTTTTCTACAAACTACTACACGGGTCTGTCGAAAACAACACAAAAACCCAAAATTAATCATTCGGTTTTACGGATCAAAGCAAGAAGAAAATCACACTTTCTAAGAAATGCTAAAAACAAAAATCGAAGCAGCACCGAAACATTTTTACCTGATGTGTCAACTCCTAAATTGTTTCCAATCAGCAATCGAAGTGGAAGATCGTGACCTATGTAGAAGATAATCGAAAAAGCGAAAATGAAAAGATGCAAAAAAAAAAAACAGAGCTCGACTTTTTCTTTGAATTTATGGGTTATTGTATAGTATTTGCAAGAATATTTTGCAGAGTCTGCAAGGACAAGATATGTATGTACAGAAATAAGGAACAGTACATGTATACAGACAGAGAGAGAGGAGGGTTTTAGAGAGAGAAAACAGGGGTTTTATTTATTTATTTTTTATTATTATACCAACTTAATTTGTTTTCTATTTCTTTATCTATGATTGGTTGGTTTTACTTAAACCACTTTATTTTATTCTTTTTCTTACAAAGCTATTATTATCTAGTAAATTTTTTGACGGAATTCGCATATATCTTGAAGGCATTTACGAATATTCCAACATTTATAATTATATTAATAAATACTCTATTTCTAACAATACAAATACCATACGGTATACATCTTGAATAGTGAATGGGTCAGTTATTTGAATTTTGATAACTTAAATCTATATGATTGTGAGCAAACACATTAATTAAGTTAGTTAGAAAATATTATAATTTTTAACTTTTAGATTTTATTTTTTAATTAATAATAAGTATTTGATTAGTAAACCCTTAAATAATTGTTGTCGAAGAGCTTCAGCCTCTTCGGTTACCCTTCTGTTCTCCGCCTGGAGAGTTCGGAGCTCGTCTTCACGACGTTTGAGCTCTGCTTCGAACTCGGCTGCACTGCGGAAGACTCCGCGTCCGAGTGATTGGTTTGCGTTGTTTTCGGTAATGCGTTCCATATTATTTTTCTTTCTTATAAGGTCCTCCTTCTAGCGCCAATTGTTGATGGTGGATTTTTGAGAGGTAATTTTAACAAGAGTACTAAATAAAGATGGAATAAAAATATACAAGATGATATAAATAAATGCTTGATTGTAAATAAAGCTTGAATACTTTGCTTTTATAACTGTATTTATTGCTTGAGATTGAGTGTGTTAATCCCATAATTACATTCTATTTATAGAAAGTAAATACAAGAAAGTGACTCTTCTGGGAAGTCGCATTGATTCGTTCGAAGTAGTTGTTCGAACCGGCGCGTTCCTTTATGACCAGCTGCTTTCATGCTAATCCAAAAATAACTCGAACTTTATGGTTCTTTATTCGAGTTCGAGATGCTCCTTACCGAGCTCGAGGCTCATAGCTCGAGCTCGATATACATTATTTTGGGCTTTTCTTCTTTGATGGGCTTGACAAATGGACTTGTTCATTTTTGAGCCATAACAATAATCATGGAATCTTAACTATTTAATGGTAGAGTTTGTAGTTAAAATTAATAATAGATAAAATTAACATAAACAAAGAATTGAAATGATTCCGTTGAATTAAACCACTATCTAATTATATAATCACCACTGCTAAATTACCGCAAATCTCAATTCTCTTTCGGCTATTCATTCGTACGGGAAAGGATTCTTTTTTTATTTTTTTTTTAAGGGTTTTTTTTTTTTTTTTTTTTGAGAAATTTTTTAAGGGTTTTTAGAGAGAGAACAAGAACATGTCATTTGGGGTTTCTCTTTTCTTCGGATCATCCATTTTATTTTTAGCATGTATTTTCACTGGTTTATACATAAAGAAAAAGAATATTTAATAATTTATTTATTAGTTGATTAACTTTCTATTTTTATAATGAGACTAATAATCTAACATATAAAAAAATAAAAATGGAACTAATAATAAACCAAAACGGATGAAATATAATTTATAATATAGATGTGTTGTCTTGTAATTCGAAGAAACCACAGCTTTTAAGAGTATTTAAAATATTCTAGATTAAACCATGATCATTATAATTTGACGACAATAATTATATAATTAATTGTTAACACCGCCTCCTACAAATTGTGATGCAAAAACCGGATACGTTGGAGGGACCCTACCTGCCGAATGACTTTATACACTTTATTTAATAATTATAATAATATTTAAATTGCATATTCTTTTTTTAAAATGTGAAATTTATTAAAATTATATAGTGTGTGCGACACTGACTACTAGGTTACAACTTTTTTTTTTTTTTTTTTTATTTTAGGAGTGTAATAATGAGGAATTATGGGTGATAACACCTATGCATGATGTTTGGTGAGTGCATCATGATTATTCATTTATGTGTAAGATTTTAGGTTTATGCGGATAATTAGTTAAGAACTTCAAATTATTAATGGGCGGTGATTGTGGTTATTAGTTAGGCTTGTTTGAGAAACATAGTAGGAACAAATAATGAATTGAATCTTACCGATTATTTTTACAAGTTTATATTCTTATTACTTAAATTAGTGATTAAAAATGTATTTATCTAAGGTAAAAACTTGCGTTAGGCACGCCTAAACGGTTTAGGCGAGTTTTATCCATACTCAAATAGGTTCACTCATCCCAAATAGGATTTATTAATCCTCAATTAGTGTATATTAGATTGATTTGGGTTGAGCTAATGGAAAAAAACAGCCTAAATTATTTAGGTGTGCCTAACCTGAAACCTTCCTATCTAATTATTATTTATATTATTTCTACTTTTCAAATTGCTGATTGTAAAACTTAATAGTTTATTTTTGTCATTTAAACTTTAATTGATGTTTGGGATAATGACTAAAGAAAGTTAAAATGATATTTGCAATTATAGTTGGGATTTGTGATGGTGGGATATGGTCTTTGCAATTAAGAAAAAAAATGAATTGCAAATATTTAAAAAGTAAGTACAACGTGTTTGCAATTTGAAAAAAAAAGGATGAATTGAGGCATCTCCAGCAGCTAACTCTATAATTAGGGATGTCAATCGGGCTAACCCGTCGGATTTCGGGCTAACCCTATCGGGCTGCGGGCTATTCGGTCCGGGTTGAATCGGGCTAAATTTTTATCAGGCTAAAAATTCTTGAACCTAACCCTAACCCACCGGTTTTCGGGCTGACCCGTCGGGTTGGCAATATTTAAGAGTTTATTTTTGTAAAGATTTTCTTAAAATATTTTAACAACCCCTAAAACAAAATAAAAAAAGAAAATGATGAACCAACATAAATAAAAGACATAAAATAACAATATCTTTGCAAAAAAATAGTGATAAGTGGATAATCATAGTTTGAAAAGAAAAAAAAATATCAATCCTTATATACCAACTAATTGAAGTAATAGAAGTACATTTCTCAACGTATAAAATGAAAAAATAATGATTAAAAAATTAAATATAGCTTTCAATTAGGTGAACATAACAACGAGTGGCTAAAGGTTCTTGAAATGAAGAAATGAGTAGTTACGCTAATTAGGAGAGTGACGAGTGGAAGACAGTGAAAGAGGAAGAAATTAGAGGTTTTTCGATTTGAGGGTAAAGGACTACGTCATTGGGAGAGATTGATGAGATTTTGTGTGACGGAAAATTAAGTCTAGGGAATTAGGTATATAATTAATGGGTATAGTAAGATATAAATAATATTAGAAATAATAAATAATAAAATATTAAATATATTATTAAATATTGTCGGACCTACGGGCCGACCCGCAACCCACCGGGCTCAACCCGTTCGGGCCGCCAACCCGTCGGGTTCAACCCGTTCGGTTAAAAATAATTTCGGGTTGGAAATTTCTTACCCTAACCCTCATTTTAGCCCACCGGTTTCGGGCCGACCCATCGGTTTCGGGCTTTATTGACATCCCTATCTATAATGCAGCCCACTTTTTCTATTCAGTTTTCATTTTTCATCTCCAGCAGTCAACTTTATATTTCACTCTAAAAAAAATATTCTATTTTGATTCTTCTATTATTTATTTAATTTTATTAAACAAATTATTATATCATATTTTAACTTATATATTAGTATTTAATTTTTAATAAGTGTGATTGTTTGTTTTATTATGAGTAGTTTTATTGTATTGTATTTTGTGTGCTATCTTTTTATTTAGTGTTTTTAAATTTGTATTGTGTTCTATTTTATATAAGTTATTAATTTGTAGGTTATTAATTGTACTTAGTTTATTAATTATATTTTATAAGTTGTGCATGATCACAAAGAAAAGAAAAAGATTAGAAAATAATAATTAAAAAAAATCAAAAAAAAATAAAATAAATAAATAGCAACAAAAGAATCAAAAAAAAAAAAAAACAAGAAACCAAAACAAATATAAAAATAAACGAAAATAATAATTGAAGAAGGAATCAAAACAAAAAAAAAATGAAAAATGAATAAAAAAGGAAATAGCAGCGTGAATAGTATACCCTCAAATATGCAGGTTTTTTTTCCAAAATGCAAATGCAATTGGGAAATGGAGGAGCTGCTGGGGAGGATTTTGATTGCATTTTGAAAGAATTTGCCATTCTCCAGCACTGCTGGAGATGGTCTGACAAAGTTATAAATTTTAGGAAATGTAATTTTTTATTTCATGTGCTGTTTGTGATTTGAAAAAAAAAGAAAGAAATTAAAAATTTGAGTAATTTGATTTTCGATTTCTTCTTTGTGATTTGAGAAAAAAAAATAAATTAAGGGAATGAAAGAAAAGTGAGGGTACTTTGGTACAATGAATATTTCTTAAATATGTATATAAAATGATTATTTAGAATTTTTAAATAATAAAAATGATTAGTTAAAATCTTGATTAATTAATGATAGTTTTGTTTGAGAAACATAGGAAAAAGTGGTGCATATGCGAGAGAATGAATTTAAATATGTAACAAAGTTGCTCCAATGTGTGTGAAGAAAATTGAAACTTGACGGCGGTGGCGATGTTATTTACGTGGGCAAAAACTTGCGTTAGGCGGGTTTTATCCTACCCAAATGGGTTGACCCATCCCAAATAGGGTTTATTAATCCCCAATTAGGATATATTATATGGGTTTGGGCTTGAGTTAATGGATAAAACCCGCCTAAATTATTTAGGCTGCCTAACCCAAGACCTTCCCATTTACGTGTGTTTCAACAAATGAAAATGAGAAAAGGAAAGAAAAAAAAAGTTATTGGACACGTAGTAGTTGTAGTATGATTATAAATAAATAATGAAATTGGTATTATTATTATTATTATTATTATTAGAGGTGAAGTGATGTAGGGCGTGGACACATATTTGAGAAATTGCAACGTGTAAAATGGCAGTTTCCATCCAAATTAAACGAAATGGCCCATGCTCAGCTCTGACAGATTCTACACAAAATCGTTCACGCCACCCCTTCTCTCTCTAGAACTGGAATATATTCAAATTAATATAATAATAAATTGAATTAATAGTATTAATATTTGTTTATAAAAAAATAGTATTAATATTTGAAATTAAATATTGATAGTATCAATATTTTAATTAAAAAAATTAAACGTAATTTTTTATTGTACCTTAGTTAGGTTATAAATTATGTTTAATTATTTGAGCATGATTTATAAAATAATTATGCTAGTTTTAATGTATTAAATAAGAATATATATTGTTGAATGATTTTACATAATAAAATATTAAGAATGACTAGAAAACTGCAGTATAATAACCTCATCATGATGCATTGTTTACTAAATACATAATTTTGGTCTTATTGTATTAACTAAAGTAAGAATTTTGTAGCTGAATTTATATTATCTTACCAACATCCTTTTGAGGGAATTGAGCCCTCAGATGCGACTTCTGTCGATGTTCAAAGTTGAATATAATTGAACGACATGTAAGTTTGTTATTATTATTATTATTTTTTTGTTACGTATATATTTCAAGAAAATTGTGATAGTCTAAATAATTTTTTTTTTAAATCCATGCTGCATTCAGCTTTGACCGGATTTGGATCCTCTGCTGTAGAGGTGGCAAATGGGTCGGGTTCGAGTTGTGACCTGATAATAACAAGTGACACGTCAACCCGAACCTGACTTGTATATTTTCGCTGGTCAGAAATTTCAACCCGAACTCGACCTGTTTATTTTTGGGTCGACCCGAAATAACCTGTTTAATTATTTTAAAAATTAAAAAAATGTGTTAATTAATTTAAAAATTAATAAATTATGTTAATTATTTTAAAAATTAAAAAATTGTGTTAACTATTTAAAAATTTTGGTTTTAGGCTAAATTTTATGTAATTATATTTCATAAATAATAATAATAATAATTAATATTATTGGTGGGTCAAATGGGTTCGCGGGTCAACCCGAGATTGACCCGAACCCAACTCGAAAATTAAATGGGTTGACCCAACCCATTTTTTTCGTGTCGGG
The DNA here is from genome assembly GCA_026898455.1 of Plectranthus barbatus. Taxonomy (NCBI): domain Eukaryota; kingdom Viridiplantae; phylum Streptophyta; class Magnoliopsida; order Lamiales; family Lamiaceae; genus Plectranthus; species Plectranthus barbatus. The sequence goes on along the minus strand of JAPKLW010002655.1, from coordinate 14,595 downwards.
TTGTCGTGTTGGGTTGGAGATTGTCGCCTCTACTCTGCTGTGCACATAGGCACAACAGAGAATGTTGTGTACTTTTTAACCACAAATTTAATTTATTTAATAATTTATTAACCTATACATTAAGGTTAGGGAAGGTCTTGGGTTAGGCAGACTTAAACGATTTAGGCGGGTTTTATCCATTAACTCAAGCCCAAACCCATATAATATACCCTAATTGGGATTAATAAACCATATTTGGGATGTATCAACCCATTTGGGTAGGATAAAACCCGCCTAAACCGTTTAGGCCTGCCTAACGCAAGTTTTTGCCTTAGAGTTAATATTTTATTCTGCTGAGTAACAACCTTCCCTGTTGTGCCTAAGTGTACAGCAGATAACTCATCCAAAGTGAAAAATATTTTAAATACCCAAAATCACTAAACACATTATGAAAATACCCAAAATATTAAACACATTCAAGAAATACCCACTTTTGACTTTTTTGACATCAACAATCACATCACCAAGTTTTTTAATAATTTTTAAGATTTAATATAAAAATAAAATATAAAATATACATATTAATATATATATAATATAATATAATTAATATATATTATATATATATATATGGTGTGGTGTGTGCATGGGTCGGTGGCGGGAGGAGGGGAGTGAGTCGGCGGCGGGGCCCCTCTCAAATTTTTTTTTTATTCATTTTCAATTCTGGTCGGTGGCAAGGGTCGGTGGCGGAAGGCAGCCACCGACCAAAGCTCAATTTTTTTTTTATTTCTTGGTCGGTGCCAGGGTCGGTGTCGGTGCCGAAAGGCACCGACCACCGACCCACTCACATGAATTTTTTTTTTCTTTATTTTAATTGTGGGTCGGTGCCAGGGTCGGTGTCGGTGGCTTGACACAGACCCGACACCGACCTTCTCTCTCCTCAATAATAGAATTCTGAAATTTGTCAGAATATGCAGTGGGTATTTTGTGAATGAATATAATATTTTGGGTATTTTCATAATGCATATAGTGAGAACGGGTATTAATAAATTCCACTCTAATCCAAATCCACTTTGACCATTGCAAATAACGCTGTTTTGGAATCCCAATGACATTAAATTATAATTTGAAGAGTTTTTTTCATTTAATAATTATAATACCGAGTCATGAAATATTAGACAAATTACATGGAATTCCAGGCATAATATTATTAATAAATCTAGTTTGATAGTGTTTCAAACAAAGTTATTTTTATAAACTGAACAATCATATTCAAGTTTTAAACATGCATAATGTGAATTAGAATTACACATTACATAGCGCAAACTACAATATTATTCTTAATTTCTTTTTTTTAAAAAATAACCTTATTTCTTTGTATGCAATTAGCCTTTGTGAAAAAATGGAAATATTTTCAGTAGATTAAGACAGCAGTAGGCGGCGTTGTGACGCTCCATAACGAAAATTTAAAAGACAATATAATAAAATATAAAAAAAATATTGTAAAAAAAATAAAAGAAATGATTAATTAACTACTCATGTGAAGTAGTTTTCTTTATAATTGTTTTGATATAACGTTTTTTTAGTCAACTTTGAAAAAGGCAGTTTGCTCAAAAAAAAAAAAACTTTGAAAAAGGCAGACTAATAGGTTTTTGATTATTTAATATAGTAGTATTAGAATTGTTATTTGTTAGATAAATAATGAAAAAGTCCATTCAATCAGCACAAAAACATTGAACACCTAGGGAATTACGTGCCGCTTAGGTCACTGCAACGAAGCTGCTCCCCAGCAGACGGCGTCGTTTCTTCAATCCAGGCGTAACAAAACAAAATATAAATTGTAATTTATTTTTTTAAAAAAAGAAATAACAGTATATAGTTGTCTTAATTGGAAGGGTGGGACAGGCAGCTAGATTGGAAGCTTATTCATACCGTTTATCTCGTGCTTGCTTCCTTTCACATCAACGTCAACGTGCTATTATATCTTATTTTATAATATTATGAGATAATTAATATAATTATATATTACTCCCTCGTCTGTGTTTTTAGTCCCATTTATTTTTGGTACACTTACCAATGTTTGTAAGTGCAGTGAAATTAATATTTTATTTGTGTGAAAAAGTTTTTTTTCCAATTTAAGAAATGAGATTAATTCGGACAAATGAGACTAATGAGGCTGGATAGAGGGAGCATATTATATGTCCTTTTATAGATATAACTTTAGTATTATTAAAAAAATCAATTAAATACAATAAGGGTTTAATTGATAATATTATCCCATACAATTTTTTACTTATATTATTTACAAATAATAAATATAATAAATTAATGAGATGGGAGTAATATTTTTTTAAAAATAACAAATATAATTTTGTTCGATTTTGTCTATTGTCTAATATATATATATATTATAATAGAAGTGAAAATACATAAAAGTAGTCACTTTGAATAAGTTGCTATGTTATATAGTCACAAGGATAAAAATATAAGTTTTCTAGCCACTTTGTACTTTTGTCTTTTTCTCTGTTCCATTTTCGGTACAAGATAAAATCAACTTTATTAAAGTTATTTTCATTTTCGGAAATATTTATTTTATCATTTATTTCCAACAACCAAAGTTGTTGGAAATTTATTAAAACCTTTTACAAACAAATTGCTTTCATTGTACGAGGAAGCATTCAAAAAAATATTTTGAAGATAGTTGAGAGAGTTTTGAAAGCCAAAAATCGAAGGTATGTTGATTTCAACCGTTTTCCACATTTTTCATTCGTTTTATGCATTATATTTGTTGAGGTTCGATTTCACGAGAAAATGAGGCCCTTAGAACTTCATGAATACACCACAGATAATAACGGAAAATTGGAAACAACAAACAAGAATTGAATGCAGAAATTAAATATAAGCGAATAGAGTAAAGTTGATATAACCGTCTCCGATAACGAATGAATTCTACAGAGAATTTGACAGAGTTTTGGCTATGTTTTGCTATGGGAAAATTGATACAAAAAATGAGTCCTCTCCCTCTATTTATAGACAAGATTGGGGTAGATAGACAATAATTAACCCTAGCTGTCGAGCAGTAACGGTTTGCCGCAAATATCGGGTCGTTCGCGGGTTTTTCGGAGGGAGTTGGAGCCTTCAACGATCAGGCGCCGTCAGTGAGCTAGGGTTTATCTTCTCTGAACTCCTCGATATCGACCCTTAAAACTCCTCGATGGCGAGGCTCTCTTCTGATCGCTAGCGAAGCCTAGACTTGGGCAGATTCTCAGTGTCTTGATGACGTTAGTGGGCCAGCTTTACGAGTTGGACTTGTTTGCGCGGGCCGATTTGTCGATTGGGCCTGGGCTCGTGGGCCTGGCCCCAACAATAGCCCCTTTTGGTTGCAGGGTCTGCGCGGGGCAGGCCATGGAATCAAAACTATGAGTTGAGATTCGATACAGAGTGCGTAAAATCGAGGTGTCCAAGAGACTATCCTCGGGCCCGAGAGATACTTCCTGAGAGAGTAGCTCTGCTGGGGAGTAGCCGGGATACTACTCTGGGTCAATACGAAGGTTCCAGGGGAGCGCAAGCGTATGACCGTGCGGGGAATACCGGGGTATTGCCCTGCGGGCTAAGGCGTGAGTCCGGGGGTCACGCGGATTAGAACTATTCCAGGGAATGTTCTCTTGTGCGAAGCAGGGCTCTTGCACGTGCACTCTGTTTTGGCTCCGTAGAGCGTTTGTGAGGTGAGTTATAGCGGATCGTAGGACACTTGGTGAGTTCCCGGGGGGAATTCTCACATTCCCGTTTAAGGTGTCGATCGCATTATAGTTCTCCCCACGATGTGATGTTTTTGTTTTAAGTCTCCCTGAGCGGCTCGCGCCAGGGATTCCTCTATGGTCTATATCGATCCCTAGGGCGTCTCGATACCGAGGCACCTTTTTCGGAACTTCAAGTTTTGCCGCCTAAGGAGTGGCACGATCGTAATTTCAGTCAAATCCGGGGGCGAAGTCGGGCACGCGAACGGTTTTATTCCAGCTCTCGTATAAATGGCCGGTCTCTTCTTCATTCCCTTACTTCGCACTTCTTCTCTGATTGTCATTGTTCCGGCGAGCGATTTCTTTCCGGCGACTACTCAGGCGACGGTATTTCCTTCACTCCTTCACAGACGCGGCATCTACTTCTTAGGTAACTTCTCGGATTCCCTTGCGTTTTGCTTCATTTTTGCCTTCGTCAATTGATTTCTTTTCGTTCGTGTTACTTGCTGAATCTTCGCCTGGTTTGGTGTGTAGATCGTGATTTCGATCGTAATTTCTGGTTGTGTATGGGTACGTTCTGCTCTTGTTGATTATATCTGTGCGATTGCATATAGGTCGTTTAGGAATGGATTCAGTTGCAATTTAGGGCGGATTCCTTGCGTCGCTTCCTGAATTGTTGGCTGATTTGGTTTCTAATCCTGTTCTTGCTTTGGGTTTCTTTACTTGCTTTTGCTTCAGTTCTTCGTATGCGTTGCGGTTGGTTAGTTTTTCGGCCGGAATGATATTGGTTCCGTAGGACGGGGGGTTCGCCGTGCATGTTGTCTTGATCGTAGTTTGTTGTTGACTTCTGTTGCTTTTGTTGTCGTTCCTTGTGATTTTTCACGTATATCTCTCACGATTATGCGGGTTTGAATTCTTCTGTTTTGCATGAGCGGGTCGTCGGGTTATGAGGTCCTTGTGCTTTTCGCTTCTTGTGTGCGCACTTTCGCTACGTTTTTCTTGTTTCATCGTTGTTTGGGGGACCTCCTTCTTTGCCAATTTTCTTTTTGGATCTTGTATAGCTTCAGTTATTTATGATGAGTTCGCCGGTTGAGATTTGGGAAGAAAATTCCCCCTCATCGAGCTCTAAGGGATCGCCGATGAGGAGCTCGCCATATCGAGAGGATGCCGCTTCGGGTATCGCAGGGGGTCGGCATCATGCCTAGCAGCCGATCCTTACTGGCGAAGAGGAGAGCCGGGTCGATATTGCCTACTCGAGAGAAGATCGCAAATTCTCCTCGGTCAAGGGCAAGAGGAGCGTCAGTGCTGAGTTTTGGATAAACGAGTGTGGTAAGAAGGAGAAGCTCCCAGCGGACATGGCCAACTTATCCCCCATGGATTTGCTGGCAGCGATGAAGGCCCAGAAGCACCCGAGGGAAATTTCGTCCTCGACCCCTACTGCTGAGGACCCTTCCTCTAAGAGAGTCGCTATCGAGACTCCGCGTGTGTCTCCGGTGATACTGACGACTGAGGAATGGGTCGTGGTCGAGGCGACCGAGGTGATCATCCCTAGATCTTCTGTTCCTGTTCCTCCAGCCAAGCCTACAAGAGCCGCGGCCTCTCCTCCTCGTACGGCTCGTGATGAGATGAGGAGGAAGAGAGCCCGTGATGCGAGTGTCGATTCTAGGGCTCGGTCGGGGTCGGCCGGCCAGTCTAAAGAGCTGGATCTGGTGTTGGTCGGCTCTGGGTCGGCGAGCATCGCCTCTTCCACGGCCGCGTACGCCTTTCATGTGAAGAAGGTGCTGGACGGGGAGATCCGTGCTGAGGACTTCGACAGCGAGTATGCTCGGGTGAATTTCACCATGGCGAAGGATCTACAGGAGGTATGGGCCTCGTCTCCTGGTGGCTTAGATTTCGATTTTGTATGCGTCTTACTCCTCTTGTCGCCTTTTTGCAGACTACTAGGAGATTCGCCGTCTATTCCGAGCAGCTCATCAAATCCCTGGACTCAGCTAGCGAGGGGCTAAGTCGATCCCGCAAAGAGTTGCAGTCAGAATGGGACAAGCGGGTCGACATAGCTGGTAAACTTGCGACGGTCTCGGAAGAGTTGAAGGATTCTAGGTTGGAGAGCCAGAAGTGGAAAGAAAAATATGAAGATTTGAAGAAGGATAGGCAGGAGCTATCGAAGCGTTGTAAGGGTCTAGAGGCCGAGCTGAAGGCCTCGACAGAGAGGTTCGAGGAATCGACCCGGAAGACGGAGATGGAACTTGAGTCTTTCAGGGGGCGGTTCCACAAGAGCCAGGAGGAGAGGCTAAAGGAGCAGAAAGCTCACGAGGAGGAGGTGGAGGCACTGAAGAAGGGTTACGGGGTCGATTACCAGCAGGTCGTAGCGAACCCCGAATTCAAGTCGACCTTTGATCTCCTCGTACAGATGGTTACTGGCTCGATCTGTACGGTGGTTGGTCGGAGGTGTCCTGATTTCGATTTGAATAATATTACACGCCCTGCCACGCCTCCCACGTCTCCAACCGCCACCAAGGAGCCTCTCCTCGAGACTGAGAATCGAGAGACCACCGAGGGACCGACCCGTCTCGAGCCGATCCCCGAGGTAGAAGTGGAGAAGAGCGCCGAGGAGAAAGAGGCAGACAGTTTCATTAATGAGGATGGTGGCGGAGGAGGCCAGAAGGAGAATGAAGAGGACGCCGCTGCTGGGAAGTAGCTTTGTAGCTTTTACCCTCCACTGATTGTAATCATGAATGTCGACAACTCTGATGTACATTTTTTGTTGACTTTGTTTTGTTACCTTAGATTGGAATGTTTGCAGTTTTAACTCATATCTTTCTTGCTATATCGCTTTCGTATTGGAATTTGTTGCATGCTTGTCTCGTGCTTTATTTCTCGTAAATCGGAGGGGAACTTCATCATCAAAATGGTCGGCTCGATTTGGAGGAGCCTAAGGGGTCGATGTCGAGTAGCTCGACTCATCGTTATCGACCCTTTAACTTAACTGCGAAACAAGCAATGTAGGGTCAGTTTGGGCCCTCCGACGCTCAAGTTAGTAAAGGCTTTGTGAATAAATAATAATAACAAAATGAAACAAGAGAGTGAGAGAGGAATACGCATATCTGCATACTACTGGTAATATTTCTTCAAGTGTTTGGCGTTCCAGCTATTTTGTACCCTTCTTCCCTCTAACGTCTCTAGTTGGTAAGCCCCGTGTCCCACTACCTTGGATACTTTGTAGGGGCCTTCCCAGTTAGGGGCTAACTTTCCTGCTCCGGATTCTTTCGTGTTTTGAAATACCCTTCTTAGGACTAGATCCCCTTCCTGAAAGCTCCTGAGTTTTAGCTTCTTATTGTAGAATCTCTCTACCTGGCGCCGCCTTTGAGAGGCTTTAGCCGCAGCGTTTTCTCGAGCTTCATCTATGAGTTCGAGGTTTCTCTCGAGTAGGTTTGCGTTTCTTGCCTCGTCTGCGAATTCCACTCGGGGACTGTGGGCGATGATCTCGACTGGTGCTACGGCCTCGACTCCGTATGCTAGTGAGAATGGTGTAGCTCCGGTGGCGGTCCTCGGGGTGGTCCGGTAGGACCAAAGGACCGCAGGAAGTGCTTCTACCCATCTGGATCCGTGCGGGCTCAGCTTCTTCTTCAGTGTGGCCATTATCGTTTTGTTGGTTGATTCCGCCAGACCATTCGCTTCGGGGTATCGTGGTGTCGAAAACACCAACTTTATCCCGTAGGTGTCACAAAAGGCTTGCATCCTTTCGCTGGCGAACTGTCGTCCATTATCCGTGCGTATCTCCTTCGGTATTCCAAAGCGACACAGAACATGTTTCCATAGGAATTTAATTACTTCTAAATCGCGGGTTTTTCCCAGGGCTTCACCCTCCACCCATTTGGTAAAGTAATCCGTTACCATGAGGATGTGATCCTTCTGGCCAGTCCCTTTTG